>NAOQ01000912.1:4338-21998 GCA_002751075.1 Ichthyophonus hoferi
CCCCCCATTTATTTTCCGTTTTGTTTTGCTTTTGTACTTCGCTTTACCGCCAGCGCTAATCTTTCCATTTAACAGCTAGGTTGCTAAATTCAATAATTTAAATGGAACCAATCATGAATATTTGCATTAGCTAATCCAACTATAGGTCAAAGAGACCCAATAGAACTATCTGATCTTATCACAATCTTACCATTACTAAAAATACCATTATGCTCCTCTTTAGACAGTGAATTAACTTATTTATGTAATTTTATGTAATAGTGCTTATGTTGAATACTATGGCAAGAATGGATCTACCTATTATTTTGGCTTTGATCGAATTTACTGTGTTTAGTGATCTTGTAGCAGTTTAGTAGTGTTTTATTCTATGAGATTGACCAATAGATGTCTATAAATGTTTATTGTACGATGTGTGATTAACCTATCCCCGCCTGATGCGCTTGTTACTGGGATTTTTGGGTAATCTAGTATGGAATGCTCTATCTATAACTCTCAACGTCGCCAGGATTAAGAGGAAGGCGGAGGGGGGGTGGGATGGGCAGAATGAAATAAACATTGAATCTTCTTGACCAAAACCCTTCACTGCCAGAGTTTCCAACCCTAAAAATAGCACATGTCCAAATTGAGTTATGCACTACTGATAAGCGATATGGTAGTACAATTTCATCAGCATGAAGAACGTTTTATGCAACTGCAACAAATGATGGCCCAACTTTTAAAAAGGTTGGCAGTTCAGGAAAGTCCGTCCGGTACAATATCCATTCAACCAGTTTTACAACCGGCGCCACCTGTACAACCAGTTACAACACTACTCCATGAACAATATCTTGCATCTATTGGGCTTAATTCCAACCCTTGATGGGAGCTCATTTGGGAATTCCTTTTGAGACCAGGAGCATTCGTCCCCGGCTCCTGCTCCATTAAACTGCTTTCACAAGCAATAATAACACACGTCATATTGCCGTTTGGTTTTATTACATTAGAGAAGCAGTAAATAACAAGGAGAGTAAAGTCAGGAGCATCTCATTCGCAAATCAAGCTGATTATCTGACTAAACCGTTCGGACCTGGATCATTCCCAATAGTTAAGAAACTCCTGCGCCTACAAACATAACCATAGGCATAAAATAATAGCATGGACTGCGCTTGGGAAAACGTCAGTACGAGCCCATCGCATCAATGAGTTAACATACTTTCCTTTTTTTTTGGCCTTCTCTAACGTTCCAGCCAATTGAAGAATGTTACCAGATGGTTAACTGCAAATGAATAAATAGGTTTGACCAATGTCCACATAACAAGCAGATAAATAATGATCCGCTCAATAGTAGTATATGTGTTTAATTATGTACATAATATTTTTCAATCTGTCAAATGGATTTTTTAATATATAGTATGTGAGAGAAGTTATACTAATTAGGTAGCTAGCTAAAGAATCCTTTTAATAAGGATATATTAGCATTGGATTATCAGGATAAGATGAGACAAGTACCAATATTTCCTTATTAAAAGGGTTATTTAGCTAGGTATCTCATCAGTACAACTGCTCGCATACAATTAACTAATATTGAGCGGATTATTATTTATCTGCTTGTTATGTGGACTTTGGTCAAACCTATTTATTTATTTGCAGTTAGCCATCTGGTAACATAACACTCTCCAATTGGCTGGAACGTTAAAGAAGGCCAAAAAAAAAAGGAAAGTATGCTAACTCATTAATGCGATAGGCTCATACTGACGTTTCCCCAAGCGCGGTCCATGTTATTATCTTATGCCTACGGTTATGTTTGTAGGCGCAGGAGTTTCTTAACTATTGGGAATGGTCCAGGTCCGAACGGTTTAGTCAGGGAGTCGGCTTGATTTGCGAAGGAAACGCTTCTGACTTTACTCTCCTTGTTATTTACTGCTTCTCTAATCTAATGGGCGATATGACTTGTTTTTTAGACACATATCACATCTTGCTGCGCAGTCTTGAGGCGCTTCTATTGCTTCCACTCAACAGTTCTCTCCCAGTATCCTTGCATCCTTTTGTTAGGAGAGTCGCATAAGAATATCTTATGAGGTGGGCGAGCCCGGGTTTATAAACGTGTCCTTGTTTGTCTGAATCTTTGGGAATTGACGGTTGTTCTAGAAACATGGGGCGCATTTAGGTAGCTGTGTATTTTGCACATGATGCGAAAATCATGCTAACGTATCGAGATACTCCTCGTCGATTTTATTTAGTACTTTCAAGTCCATCAAAATTACTGATTCGGAATCAGTGGAGGTCGACTCCTCAAAGCTAGAACTTGACGGAGTTTTTTTGGAAGGAAAAGAGGAGTTGGTCCTAAAGATGTCAACCTGGTTGGTATAGCTTGATACCCTAGTAGCTGCTATTGTCGCTTGAATCGGTCGGAAAATGTACGTGTCTTCTTTTCCGTTCTAACGGACCAAAGGATGGTTTGCGGAGTAAGCGGGAATAGACGTTTTGAATTTTTCTTTATCGCTCTCCTTCTTTCTGTCATTACACCAAAACAGTTGTAGTTGTACGCAAGAATTTGCTCATTTACTGAGTTCATTGTTTTTTTATCCCCTTTGAGGGTATACAAATTGCATTATAGTCTAACGCCAGATGACAGACCTGTCAGTCATTTTGTTATCAATTCACATAAATTACTTATTGATAAGTATAGATACTTAATAAGTAAGTTGGTAAATTACAAACCAGATAGTTATCTAAAGAACTTGCCGGCTATAGTAAACATTCTACGTAAACATAGACTAAGCTCACTTCTCAAAAAAGCGAAGGATGGGAAACGATCGTCAATCTTGCTTTCCTTTAATGTACTCATAGTATAACTTAGAGCTAATCAGTATACTCGCCAATCAGTAAAGTACATCAAAATAGATAACAGTAACCAATGTAAAGAAATTTATAACTAACATATTCCCATCACGTAAACATGCAAACTAATGAGCTATTTAGGAGCTTAAGGTCTTGTTCGTTAACGACTTAACCAAAACAATCTTACCACCAATTACAATTAGCCATTCACCATTACAATGATAAGATGACGAAAATATGTAGCTACGCTTAATAGTAATGACAGGTAATTACTATGTACTGGTTTATTGAATATACTTAAAATGTATGTCTTTTCAATGAGCTATGAACGTTTCAATGCATTCCAGATCTTGTGATTTCCCAGCACCAGAACGCCATTATTGCTTTATCTATTATTATTTTTAATTAAGATCAACATTCATTGGGGAAACTAAACGAATTGATAAACAAAAACAAAAGATAGCTAAAATAGGTGCGTTGTTAAAACAAGATCCAGCAATATTACTAAGAAAAACATTGTAAATAAGTACTGACCAGTTAACTATCAGCCCATAAGTTTCCTAAATTATAGCGTTGTCATAAGTTTATATATATATTTAAGCAAGTAATATTTTTGCCTAATCTGGATCATAGGCTTATTGCTATGAATACTTACATACTCGGATTGCAAATAACTCTATGATTTTATAATGATGGAAACGATATATCAATCACTTCAAACATTTATGATTCTCTGTTGCTCTGTATATACTGTCGAGTATAAGGTTATGAATAAAATGTAGTTTAGATGTAGTTCGGAACAATCAACTCGCTTAATCAAAGATTTAAATATGGATTTTGTGCAAATTAATATATTTTGATTAGTATGATGGAAGATCATAATCTATAATCAATAGAATAATTAATTAGTTCATTATAGAAAGATACAATCTAGGTTGTTGGAAATCATTGCATATTGTGGAAACATCAGGGAGAGGGTATTGTAGTGGCATAAGTGAATACAGTGATTAGTGATGAAATAGGGTGATCTTAATCAGTGGTGCTTATCATCATGGTATTTAAGGTTCAAATACGCATAGAAAGGACAATGATTTTAATAAATGGAGTAAACTTATCAATTAATTGAGTAAAATTTATCTGAATGAATGAATGCTATCGGACAGATACGTTACTTTGAGCAGTATAATAGTGAAACAATCAGGAATAGTTAAAGCATACTATAGCAATTGTTGAAGTATGTATTTTCTACATAATTGCTTAAAGTGTGAGATTTATAACAATTAGCTATGACTTCGGTCTTTTAGTATCCTTGTCTATTAGTATTACATGTTATACTGATAATAAATAATGGTTTAATGTATCACATAATATAAATAATAAAAAGTTTATGTAATATATTTGTAGCATTGTCATTTTTTAGTAGGGTATTCTGAATGTATACACAAGATTCAAGGTATCTATTGGAACATATATACTTATATCTATTTATCTTTTTTTTTTGTTAAACACATCTATATAAAAAATGGTGGAATAAAATTAATATATTGTAATGTAGAAATTTTAAATAAATTTATCAGTTGAAACTATTTTTGCTGATAACAACTTTGGTGAAGACATGAAATCAATTAAATACTAATTTTGGGCTATTTTAAAATTACCCATGATAACAGTTATAAAACTGAACTCCTCGATCAATCTACGTTATTTCTTGATATAAAATTATGGATTATGTTAGAATAATATATATTATATATTATTTGTTGGAAACAATAAGTAGATACAGGAGCGTTTCTTTAACTTATATTTGTTTAGAGGGAAAGGGAGTACCGAATTAAAGGGCGTTTAAGCGTGCTGTTTTCCGTACACGGAGTACAGATATGATTAAGCTTATTTTTCTTATCTTTATCTGACCCAAATATGATATTTGAAATGGCTTGTTATATGCATGCAGGACTTACCATTGGCTGGTTCAATTTTGATGGATCATCTTGTATTGCCATTTAACACCAATAGATTGCATATCTCTTTTATCAGGCTAATTATATAATAATAACTGCTAATAATATTAAATAATGATAGTTATAAAAAGAAATACCTATGTTAAATACATATTCCTGTTTAAACACTCTGCGTTGACGGATTATTTCACCCAGGGCATGAAAATATGAAAAACCGATATAAAAATATGTTAAAATAATGACTACTTAGCTGTAAGCTTATTGCACACTAAATGAACCAGATAATTCCTAACGGCATTTGGAAGTGATTGTAACATGGCACCCAATGTAAAAAAAAAAACGAAGAACAGTTGGCCAAGTTGTTTATTTAATCTTCCTGCTCGATTAACTAAGCTCTGGCTCAGTTGCAGGCCCTGGCCAACCGGTGACAGGTAATATGCGGGTATTGCCCAATTGTTTTGCACATTAATTTGGTATCATTTAGAAGCTGGAAATGTTGATAGTTTAAATACAGATTTGAATACACTGCATATGTAATAAAATTGTGTCCCTCCATGTAGAGGAGGTCAGTGGATAGGTATAGTCAAGGTGATGTGTTTTCGGTATCTGGCTCATTGACTTGATAGCATTAGAAAATATGCAACATCTGAAATTGGCTTGCTATAGTCGCAGGACTCTACCATTGGCTGGTTCAATTTTGATAGATCTTTGTATTGCCATTTAATTAAAGATTGCGCTAACTTTTTTCTCGGGTTACACATAATAATAATTGCTAATAATATAAAATGATTATAGCTATAAAAAGAAATACTTAAATTAATTCATGTCCCTGTTTTAACATTACTCAAAGGGGTTTCCGGAAATAATTCGACAGATCCCAACAGTAAACGGAAAATTGCAATATAGAAGTATTTTAATAACGAAATAGAATAATAAAGAGGAAATTGAAAGAAATTTAAAGTTTTGTTATTTCTACTAGAGGAATTGTATTTTTTACATACATTTCTCATAATCTTTTAAGCAAAAAATTGTTAATAAAGAAGAAAAAAAGTAGTTGAAAAATCCTTTATTCGTGTAATATCCCACGTAAACCTACATTCAACTTTTCCCACCTTCATCCATGTAACAACTTTTGTTTCAAATTTAAGAAATGTAGGTAGAAAATACCATTCCTCTAGTAAAAATAGAAAAAAAAAAATTTCTTTCAATTTTCTCTATTATTTTCTTTCATTTTTTAAAATATTTTTATGTTGAAATTTTTCATTTATTGTTGGGAACTGTCCAGTTATTTTGGGATTTGTCAAAATATTTCCCGGAACCCCTGTAATAGTGATAATCATACCATTTTGTTTATTATTAAAGAAATATTAATATATTTAAACTAGTGCCAACTTTTTGTACGTTTATAAACCTACATTTTACAATATTTACGTTTTTTCAGAATGGTTCATGCGTTGTCAAAGCATTAGTGTCAATGTAGTACATTCATAGTGTAGCAGCCTGCAGTGCAGATTGGGCTATACTTGGCTAATAGTATCAATAATTTACAACGGGTATAGCATATACATTTCTCAATACGTAAAAAGTGTATGTTTTCCTCTATTAAAAGACTATTAACCCAAATTGTAGTTGTTGGGTTTAAGGGAAATTATTCTGTTAAATAAGCTAAATCTATGTTAGTTTGCAGTATGAAGTATTTTCCTACAAGATTTTATCAATAAACATTAATTTTATGTAGATATTAATGCTTGTATACGGCCCATTTTTTTAAAAGGACATAAACCCAATTAACAAAAAATATATATCTCTGTACATACATATTTGATTTATTTCTTTAAAAACGTTTTGTAAACGATAAGAGTCACTGTTAAAGTGTATCTGTTCTTTCCAATTGATGTAAAGTATCAGACACCATGCACAAGTATTTAAGATGGGTTAGTCACAATCATAACCACTAATATATTAGTGATACACTATGAATATCATAATGAATATTAATAAATTTATTATGTACGGTTGGTTGGCTAAGCGTATTTTGACAATCGACAAGTATTCAGCTTATATGCCTTGCAATCACAGAGGGTGCCTACTTGTTTTTATGGTTTAAATTACGCTATATCTCATTGTTCCTATGACAATCCTCAATTATATGGCTAACCTAACTTTGACTTTATAGAGAATGATCTTATCAGAGTTAGCGTGATTATTTAAAAAACGATTAGAAGGTCGGTAGTAAAGTACTCTGTTTGTTGACGTTGTTTCAAACGTCAGATTTTTTTTAAATTGCTGGAGAGTCCCTCTTTGTAATCTAAAGCATTCGGCTCCAGTCTGGCATCGGACGTTACCATTCTGGTGGGGGAATACTTGTTTCTTATAAACGCCGACCCTTGTTTGTTTGTCTTGCAGGGAGTGGTTTTTTTATGACAATCTGCGTTTACTTAGATGATATGTTGATTCTGTCTGTCTGATAACAAAGAAGTGATTGACAATATCATTGTCAGTATGAAGCAAACCTTCAACACTAAGGACGTGTGCTTCCCTTCTGAGTATCTGGAATACCAGATCAAGAAGGATGAGAATAGCTCCATTTACATATCTCAAGAGTAGTACGTGAAGGATATCATTTGTAAATATTACATGGTTAATGCAAGGTTAGCCTTGTCACCGATCCTACCAGGTCAGGCAGCAGCTCTGAACCAAGTCGATTCCGCCACTTGCCATGTGAAGGACTACCAAACAATGATTGGATGTCTTCTGTGTATATCCAGGCTAACCCGTCCGGACGTTGCTTTTGTGGTGTGAATCCCAGGCAGATTTTCTTTAAACCTTTTCAATTCACATTAGAAAATGGTTCTTTAAGCAATCACCTACCTCACATCCACCTAGGAGAGAGGTTTAGTATATCACAGAAAGTCAGTTAAGCAGTTAAGCTTACTGCCTACGCGGATGCAGACTTTGTAGGGGATATAAAATTAAAAAGATTTAAATTGATGTTTGTTATACTTATTTCGAATTCACCAGTGTCTTGGATGAGCAAGAAACAAAGCCTCGTAGTCACTTCGTCTACAGAGGCTCAGTACATATCACTGTGTACGGACACACATGAAGTAGTGTGTATGACAGGTATAATGGAAAGCCTAGGTATATACATTAAACCTTTTTAAATAATCGAAAAAAGTAAGCCAACCATCTGTATCACAGAGAACAATGGGATCACCAGGAACATAAAGCACATCTAGGCGAAGTATCATTACACCAAAGCCGCCCTTCAAGATGGTGCAATAGTAATAAACCAAGTTCTCACTCTCGATCAAAAAGCCGACATTCTGATTAAGGCTCCGCTCTAACTGAGTTCATCCTAGTTAGTTTTATACTAGCTATGGAAAACTAAGATGCATACTGGTATGTAAAGAAGTAAGGGGAGCGTTGTTACAATAAGATTAGTATGGGTTTATGATAGTTTAATTATTGTGTGAATTACTAAGAGACTAACCTCTCCATGATTGGTTAATCTTATCACATTGAGATTTCATGAGAGTCAGAAATTCATTGGGGCATTAGCGGTGGATTATTTATAAATAGACATTTTCGTCATCTAGACTATTGATTGGCTCACGATTTTACAAATAGGGATAACACCATGGATCGATTAGCGTAAATAGATTCAATAGTCTCCTCTTACATAGAGCGAAATGTATAATACTGAGGGGTCAGTAAATCGGTGGAGGACTAAATAACGCAAAGTCAGTCCTGGATACTGAACCAAAAAAATAATAATAAATTTATATTACGTTTTGGTGTTGTAGAATTTTGTCTAGATCCAAAGGGACAACAGTTAGACATATATCTAATCGTAGTTTGCTTCTGACTCCGCACTATCGTTCGGTCGGCTAATAGAACGAAGAAATACAAAGCAGAGACTTCATCCGACGATTCATCAGGAACAGAACAACTACTAACTGTTGCAGTTCCAATTAAAAGATCCTATACCTTTTCTGAAATTTTTCTTAAAGCCCAGCCTTCTTCTGTAACAAGTTCAGAAGAGTTTTTCTCATCCACTGAAGCCATATTAACTGAATTAATAAGTGACGAGGACCTATCAGAGATTGACGATGCCTATTTTGACTATAATTTTAGAGTTCATGAGCGTATCCATCAATCTATCATCTTGAAATGGAACTTCATTTCCAGATGATAGATAGATGGTTTATCTCTTAGGCCAATGACTGACATTAAGATTTTAGGCAAGTATTTTCATGTGCGTTTGCGTTACGAGAACGTTATTGATGCCGTTGGTGAACGGGTCTTATTTTTTACTGGTGTTCCTGCATACGTTTGAGCGGGGTTTCGTTTATTATTTATTTTGGTTAACACCCGCAGAGCTGTGCTACACACAGAATATTATTTGAATGGCTCGGCTCATGAGCCAAGCTCGAATGTAAATGCCTGCAAACAATTTATCGACAAATCAACTTGAACTAGATGTTTCATTCTGAGTTAATGATCTTGTAACATGTTCCAATAGAGGTCTTTTTTCATCTGTTTTTTTTTTCAAAAAATAAAATAAAAATAAAAAACATAGTATTTTATAAGTACATATAAAAAAGTAGCATTTCAAAATAATATAATTTCCAACAATAGCTAAAATTGTAGGTATCGGATTCTCAAATAAAAAAGTATTAATAGACTTTTTAAGATGAGATCTATAGATCTCCATTTCTTACATGGATTTCGCACCACATTCCGTATTGTTAAATATCCAATAATTATGCTCTTCAAAAGATATAAAGTCCAGCTCCAGCGCCTCAGAGTCTACGTTCTTTACTTTTCTGACGTCTTCCATATTCATGCATATGCATATACTATTTTAATATCGCATTTTTTGAAAAAAGAAAAAGAAATTTAAAAATTTATATATTGTTCAAATGAATTATTCTGCGAATATTTAAGTGAAATACGTTTGTGGCAATTATTACATATACGAATAGTTCAAAATGATTTCAAACACTGGTGTCTCTTTGATACACCGGGCGCTTCAGGTGGTTCTCTTGGTGGGAACGGCAGCTGGACGGGCTGCAAGGTCTAGTGACGAAATAGGTAATTACTTCTTTCACCCTGTCTTAATTTTTCTTTAAAGTAACTATGTAATGCCGCGCGTACTTACTTTCCCTGAGATATCGTAGATAACAAAACCAAGCAACAGCCGTTCATTAACTAATTTTCTTTTGTGCCTATCAGAGAACACACTCGTATTTTCAGGGGATAACCAGGTGCCACCTAAATGCATTTACAAACACGATGGACCCCCCACCAAACTTCCTAGGATCATGTATCCTCTCTATTATGACCTTCCCCAATATAACAACGTCACTGGTGCTTGTACTGACGAGTTCATCAAAAATCTTAGTAAAGGATGTAAATCAATCCTTGCTGTAGTTAACCCCGGCAGTGGCCCAGCACCAGTTAACAGTAAAGGATACAATGGCTACCAGGTTCGTATCTAATTCTTATTATTCTTTCGTGCATTCCGATTTTATTTTATAGGACAGTATATTTATGGATAAAGATATAGGGGTCGACTAGGAATAAGTGTAAATATTAAAATAGTCTATAATATAGCATATTTACGTCGCTTACATCTACGAACGTAAGCCGACATAATATAATATTTATATTAACACAACTGAATATTTGTATAGGCATGCACTAGATTGTTGGACAAGAACGGAGTTCAGATGATCGGATACGTCAAAACAAAAGTGGCCCACGTACTACCCAGCGGAATATGGAAATATACTGGAGTTAGGTGAGTGGCATATTATTATCTTATCCTATGTTTAAATGATTAAATTCATGCAGTTCAGAAATAAAATGTATGTAATAGTAGTACATTAATATATAGCTAATTAATCAAATGATTTTTTTCTTACTCCTTTTTTTTTTTACAGGAACATTTCTGATATTAAGAGAGACGTCGATAGCTGGTACGACCACTTTGGCGATATTCCTCATTTCAAGGGTATCTTTGTTGACGAAACTTCTAACTATTATCAAATTGTTCACAATGCATTTCGCGTTAATAACACTGCAATCTATCAGGAGGTAAGCCCAGTTATGACCCAGTGTTCAATATATATGCATATGCATCTGCAAACAAATAAAAGTGAAGCAATTAAGCATGAGCTCACAGGCAAATACTTGTCAATATATATATTTGTATATACCTTGTTCAATACATACAATTACTACCCGTTGCATTTACTAATTATGTATACCTCTACAGATTATTACTTACATTAAGCAAAAATGGAAAAATAGCCTGGTGGTTCTTAACCCTGGATCATTTACTTCTACCAAGCTATTAACTCCTGCTCCTGGCTTCCCCGAGCCTGCTGATATTTCTATACCTTATGAGGATTATGCTAAGCATTTTATACCTAAAAGTATGTTTGCGTATTTATCATTTTTATATTTATTATTACAATGGTATTGTACGTTTCTTATCACGCATGCTATATTATCATGGCTAATACATATTGGATATAGGGTTTAGCTATATTACACAATATGCGTTTTTATAAACATTCTAATCTTATCACCATTCTTTAATTCCAACAGACGATAATTGTACCTCAGTACAGTGGTCACCTAAAATGGGAAATTTTGGAATTGGCCCTTGGTGCAAGGTCAGTTCTTGCCGTAAAAAACGTCTCTGTCTATGTAGTTTCTTTGCATATGAACACGAGTTATATTGTCAGGTTTACAAGATTGTTTATATTCAAACATAAAAGGTCTGAAAAGAAAGGTTAGCTAGAGTATAGCCATTATAATATATAATACCCGTAAATAATAATGCTAATATTTTTCCTTGTGTCCTATAGTATGTGCCCAAATGGGATCACGTGGAAGATTTCAAGAATGGAGTCAGTAACAGACAATTTAAAGCTGCCACCTTCATGCATTCGTAAGTATTTTCAAATTTGACATGCAAAATACATAAGTTATACATAGATTCAAATTGATTTACATCTCTATCACCATGCATATACATATATTTGGATGTATGTCCAGGACATACAGAGCACAGTATAACAGAACATAAACAAAAACATTAATGACACAGGATTAAAAGTATACTTCAACACAAGTTATACAAAGGTCATGGATAATCATTTTGTTATCTAACAAATCGCTGTTATACAGGAATGAATGGGGAATTGAATTCGCCAAAAAAGCAGCTCGCACTGCAGCCCTCTGGAACTTTACTTACTTCTATTCTACAAATCTTTTACTTGCAGACAATCCATGGAGAGGCCTTCCCAGTTATTGGGAGGAGTATTTAGATTTCTTGCACAAATATGCCTTTGAGAAGGTGACCGGCACAGTTGGTATTCCACCTGTCCCTCTCAAAGATAACAATGGTAATTTATATCCCGACGAGATACCCAATCGTGATTATGGCTACCATGATTTTAAGTGCCCCTTTAATTGGAAGTCTAAACTCCACTCTAATTTTCCTGATATGTTCAACTGCAATCAGTATTTCTCGTGCTATGGTGATGACCAGTTCCATCACTTGAAATGTGATAAGCACATGAATTTTAATCCCGTTTCTGGAAAATGTATGAACAGGAGGTTGTATCCATGTATCCAGTATTCAACGCCAAAGAATTCTCCATTTGTCTGTCCAGAGGATTGGGAAGACTATCCTAATAACAATTATGCCAACACACGGATTTGCAATAAGTTTTACACGTGTACTCACGAAGGAGCTATTGAGTATTCATGCCCAAAGGATTGGTATTTCGATCGTACAACACGCTATTGTGTTCCTAAAGACCAAACGACTTGCGTCGTGTCTTCAGAAACGCCTATGTCATCCTACTTTCAAAGCAATTCACTGGGTATACACGAACTCGAGCTTACCTCTGGAAATTATAAGATCGGACAATTTTCCTGCCCTCTCGGATGGGAAAAAAGTAATAACAAATTATATGTTGACGAGAAAAATTGTAAAATGTTTTACCAGTGTGGTGAAAATGGATTTACGCACACGATATGCCCGAATGATTGGCTTTTTGATCATCAATTACTCAGTTGTGTTCCTCAAGACCAAACTGATTGCATCGAGGATTCAAAAAAATCTGTCAAGTCTACCTCTAACGAAATAGATCCCCTGTCCAACTCTATAACTGATGGCGTCGGGCGTAACTCTGAAGTTCATGAGCACTTTTTTACTTGCCCTAACAATTGGGAAGACCACGAAAACAAAAATTATCCTGATGTGTACAATTGCGATATGTTTTACACGTGTGGTGATAAAATTACTCACACCAAGTGTATTGGTGAGCAGAATTTTGATCCCATCGCTCGCTATTGTTCTAAAGACAAAGTTCAATGCACACCGAGTGAGAAGGGATCAAGAAAACTTGCATCTCCTACTTCTAAGCCCTTTCCCATTCGTACCACTAGTAAGGACATTCCTGCCCCTACCGCTACTGAGGAGACTAACGACATTTATGTCTCTACCGATATTAAGAGCATTTCATTTAAATGCCCTTCCGGTTGGGATGACGACTCCAATCGATTTTATAGCAACATATATGATTGCCGTACATTTTATGAGTGTGGTGATAAAGGTGAAAGCATGGTAACATGTTATGGTGACCAGCGCTTCGATCCTGTTAATCGTATTTGTATTAGCCCTAAACAGGTTCCTTGTTACCAGGCCCTATAATGTTACAGTGGACAAGTAAGCTGTTAGTTGGACTATTCTCCTCATGGTCAAGTTTTCTATCATATTTACAATACCTGATTATTGAACTACTAATGTAATTAATATGACCATCATATGAGTCACTCAAACTCGATTTGTCTTTAAAAAATTTGTAAGCCTTTTTTATATAATTCACAGAGTGGAAACTAAATATAAAATGAATAAACTACAAAGATATCTTCTTAATTGTATTTATGCGTATAACATGTAATATGATAGTACAATGAACTGTTTACTTGAATGTTGATAATGCTGCTACCCTAAAAGTGGTATTGCCTGGAATGAGGGAATGCAAAAAGGATGGAATGTATTATATGTTTAATATATTGTTATGTCCTTCACTGTCAATATATAGATATAAGTTTAAATTTAATGGACTATAACACATATTAATTACGTTCAAATAGTCGAATTTGGCATTTCATTTTTAAACAGGCCTAAAAAACATGAAGGAGAGTGGAAAAATACTTTGTTTTGTTTTTGTTTGAAACATAAAATTTGAAGCTCAGTAATAATTCCTTGAATGAAGTCATAATTTTTTATTGGTTATGATCACATCGGAAGCCAAGAAATTATCAGTATGTACTACAATGTTACAAAGCTGGTCCTTGCAATGATTGTAAATAAAACTTTAGTTAAAACAAGAAAACGTAATGTAGCTACTTCTTAACATAGCTATAAACATTTAATATTATTAGCAATTATTATTACATATATAGCCTGGGAAAATGGCTGGTGCAATCTGTTGGTGTTAAACGTTAATCCAAGGTGATCTATCAAAATGGAACTAGCTAATGATAGAGATCTTGCAAAATAGGCTATTTCAGATCATATGCTTTGGGTCCAGATAGCGTATTGCTTAGGCATACTGCCTAAGGCAAATCCTTCTAACGGGTTTAATAATAACAATATATCATAGCATATATGTACTCTGTGTATGCAAAGTGACACGTCAGAACACCCCTTAACTCGGTATTCTCTCTCCTTTTAAACAAATACAGGCCACAGGAACTCTCGTGTCTCTACCTATTATTCCTATCATAATAGCAGAAAAAATTTAAATAGTTTATCATGGTCACAAAAACGGGTAATTCTTAAGTCAATGACTCACATATACCGAAAACACTTCACCTCAACCCTACATCCATCTACCATCCTCTACATATGGAGACTCAATTTTATTACATCTATGCATTGCCAAATCTGCATTTACACTATCACATTTTTAGCTGTGAGGTGACACCAAGGGAATGTGTGCCATAACTGGGTAATACCCACATATTATTTCAATTGCCAGCCGTCACACGCCAGAGCCAGACTCAAAGCAAGCAGGAACATTTAACAATTTGTTGAACTGTATTTCGTTTTTTTTTTTTTTTGCAATTGGGTGTCATGCCATACTGTTACTTCTCAATGCCATCCGGAGTTATCTAGTTCATTTAGTGGGCCACAAATAGCTGAGTAATCACCATATTAATAAGGTTCTTTTTATATTCCCCTTCCCTATTTTTATACCTTAGGTAAAATAGTCCGCCTAGGTCAAGGGGAGGGTTGAAACAGGAATATTCAATTAGTCGGATATTTCGTTGCACAGCAACATTCAATATTATTGGTAATTATTAAGCCCATAAATCATTTCAGAATAATAACAAACATCTATTAGATCGGCTAGTATACTGATTGGCTTTAAGTCATACTATGTACTCATCCATGAAAGCCAAGATTGCCGCTCGTTTTTTGAGAAATAAGAATTTCGTCTATACATTCACGTGGAATGTTTACTATAATTGGCAAGTCCCTAGATAACTATCTGATCTTTAATCTAGTAACTTACTTACTAAGTATCTATACTCATCAATAATTAATTTTTATAGATCAATAATAAAGAAATTGTTAAGATAAAAACATTATTGACAGGTCAGTAATCTGGCGCTAAGCTATATAACGCCAACGATGACCTGAAGTACAGGCCCCAACTTAACCTTTCGCTTATGGAGAAACAATAAACAATAAAGAACCAGATCATTATAAGTCCCTTGACTCAGATACTGCTTCTACAGGGACCATACATTCTAACACTATGTTCAGTTTCGTGCTAATATATATTTTTTATTTCAATGATTCCAAAAATAAATAAATAAATAAATAAATAAACTCTGCCATTTTATTATGACCGGTAGAAGCAAATGTTAATATAATTCAAAACACCAATGACATTAATGGAGATATACCCTCTAGATCTGTTTACCTAGACAAATACACTGCATAATACACCTTTTAAATACATCATTTTATAGAAAAAAAAGAAGAAAAACTTTTTATAAAGACACCCTTCTATATATTTACTTACATATTTACATAGGTATAAATAATAATTAACTCATACAGATTGTTATAGTATTTGGTCGGTAACTAATATATTCACAATATAACTTACCTTGATCTTTTTCTTATCTTGACCTCAATACATGAACAGCTCAGAAAATCCAAAAAAAGCGCGCATACTGACTCTCTGCGATAACTGACTGTAGTCATTATACTTCTGATATAATTCAGAGGGAATCGATGCTTTGATTCTCTTAGGTGCTAATGTGGAAATTGCACTATGAGACTAATCAGTATGGGGCGTTATGTACGACGTAAATAATAACTTGATTTGGTTTATTCATCAATGTTAAGTATTGTCCAAAATATTGCATGACTGTCCTGGTTAACGCATCCCACACTACGAGCTGTTTGAACTTTACGATACCATTTCGTACTATCAACCAAGTTCTAGTAATAAGCGCATAAGAGCCTGATTACATCAGCGGTTAATTCACCATCTAAATAGTAGCATTATTATTCAAATTGCGGTAATATCAGATAATTCTAGTGGATCTCTTTAACCTATCGCGAGTTGGATTAGCTAATATGAATATTTATGATTGGCTCCATTTACCCCTGGTTATTGCAGATGTTGTTCACCGCTAACTGTTTAATGAACTCCTTCGCACTACATTGCACCCAATGTGGTTTTTAAAAAATCTAAATAGAACTAATTAATTATGGTCCGGTTAAGTGTGTGCCATTTATGAAAGATATTTAGGAAAGTAACGTATTATCACATGTTTTCTCTGTTATACTCTTGATAAATGTCTGGTAGAAAACTTTTAATTTATGTAACAACCAGAACCAGCAGGTAGTATGCATATAAATATAAAATAATTGCTACTATTAGGTATTTGAGCACCACCAAATTCCCTTTTTGTTAATATTTTTACTATACATTATATTCTTTGAGTCCTAGATATAAATATACCGCTTAAATTTACAATATTTGCTGTTGCAGGAAGCAGTTACAATCTTTTGGATTAGTATCCGTAGGAACTAGCCATGTGAATATTTCCATCTTAAAAGCAATTTTACTAGGTATTGGTTAGTTATCACCCATAGAATGCATGATTGTCATATTGTTGTTTTTATAAAACCAATCATTGGTCTTTAAACTAATTTCAAATGTTTGTAATCCCAGAAGTGGTTTATGATTAGTTAGTTGTATAATAGTGGAATAAAATATCAACAAATTATATCCGTGTCCTGACTCATCCCTTTTTTTCTTTTTCTTTTTCTTAGTTCATCGAATACCTCGAATACCATCTCCATCTTCATATACAGTTAGAAAATGACAGAGACTGTGACTGCGTCTGTACCACGGGTCAACAAACCCACTGTAGTTCAGAAATATGGCGGTACTAGTGTTGGAACGGGTGAGAGAATGCTTCAGATTTCTGAAATTGTTAAGTAAGTTGCAGTATTGTTGTCTTGTTTAATCCTTTAAGTGATGGAAGAATACATTGTAAACCACCATCATTCTTAGCAAAAAATTGAGTTAATCATCTCGTGAATTCAGGAATTAGTACACAAGTCTAGCAAAGCTGTTACGCCAAAACAACCATATAAATGTACAAGAAGAAAAAATGACGAACACGTCTGGATGTTTATTGGATAGTGAATGAAGGACCTTGTGTTTTCAAGTATATACTATGCTGTACTATACTATACTGCACTATACTATACTGCACTATATTATACTGTACTATACTATACTGTACTATATTATACTG
>NAOQ01000913.1:0-12591 GCA_002751075.1 Ichthyophonus hoferi
GCGATCAAACTATCTGACTGTACACCTATATACCTATATTACTATACCTATGCACATATATACATATATAGCAATCCACCTACCGATTGGCAGGCACATCGATCTTATAGATCACCTCATCGCTCAACGAATCATTTTCACTGACTGAGCCTCTCTCTTTAGCCTGTAGCTTACGTTCAGAGGTCTGTATAAACAGGGGTAGGTTTGTAATTGGTAGATATAAATAGATATGGGTTAATAATTGGTAGGTATATATAAATATGTAGATATAAAGAGCATGTGACGTCATGGTAGTCAATTCTTTATCAGTATTTTTGAGTAGATTTATATGAGGATATAGGATAGGCCATGATAAATTAATATAATATAGCATAATACAATATACTACAATATGATATAATATAAAGTAATACAATATAGCATAATACAATATACAACAATATGATATAATATAAATTAATACAATATAGTGTAATACAATATACTACAATATGATATAATATAAATTAATATAATATAGCATAATACAGTATTGTATACCAAACTATACTGTAAAAAATATATAATGCTATACCATAATATAAAAAAACACAGCATACTATAATATACTTTAATATACTATAATACACAATGATATAGTATAACAACAGAGAGAGGTAACAATATAATCTTACCACTTCATCTAACTCAACCCCAAACTCAAAACAGAGTTCATCAAACTGTTCATCAGCTGTAGAAAGTGTCAGTAGAGGTATAGTATAGTCTAGTCTACTATAGTATAGTATGATATAGTATAATGTGGTATGGCATAGTAGGATACAGTGTAGTGTGATACAGTATAAGATATTATAACATGGTGTGGTGTGGCATGATATAGTAGGATATAGCATAGTATAATATAATATCACATAACTATAATTATAACTATGTATATATATCCAAATAAGTGCAGGAGTAGAGCAATAACTGCAATACTTCCACTAACTTGTACGTTACATGTACAAGTAAGATATAATACAGTATAATGTGGTATAATGGTACAATAGGGTATAGTATAGTCGGAACAAAATTTCTTGTCAGAACACATAACAGACTACACTGTTGCACGTTACACATTCAAGAAGCCCTTATAAAGCCCTATGTATAAACATATATATATATATATATATTCAAGATGAGATTTGCGCTGGTTGTCTAGGTTACGGGTGGGTGTATATTATAAAGAGAATATATAGTAGGGTAAGGTAGAGGAGGTAGGTGCAGGCAACTACTTCAAAATCATGTTATATTATGTTATGCTATGTTATGTTATGCAATGTTATGTTGTATACTATAGGTAAACCACTCTCTTGGCTTAAAAATTAATAACAAGCATTCATATTACATTCCCTTTCTTATATGTGCTGTATTATTGACATACCTCTGAATAGTAGAAAATGGATCATTTATGTTATGTACGTATGTATGTATGTAGAATAGTATGTATAATTACACATATATTAGATTATTTAAATAAATAAATATGTATCACTTTCTAATATAATAAAATGAAACATAAAAAGTATAGTATAATATAATACAATATACAGCTAATGGCTCAATTGCCAGATAAAAATAAACTCACTTTAGCTTGCTTATTCATATATTTAACTAATACTACACCATTACCATATATATATATATTAATAATGTAATTACTTTAAATTTTAGTTTGAGTTCTAAATATATTGTCTTCTCTAACTATATTAATATTAGTATATAGCCAGATCATACAACACTTCACTGCACCAATAAGTATGATAATAACATTGTCATATAGGCACTATTTGAACACTCTTTATTTCCCTTTGTTTCCTCTCCTCATATAAATATGAATACATATAATATACAATATAACAACATGAAAGAGAGCAAGAGAAAGAGAAAGGCTGGGCAATGTTACCTAGAAAACATAAAACAAATACATTACTTACTCAGATTCTCTCCTAATGCCTTGCACAAAAGATCCTTGGCTACAGAAACAGTAGGCATTATGAATGGTTTATGAGTGTAAAGGAATATATATATAAAGTGTATATATAAAGTTTATATACAAATTGTATATATAAGGGGCTGGTTAGTCTACGTTATAATTACAATACAATACAAGATAAAAGAATCCACATGCGCATATTCCATTTCTATTCTATTTATAGCATCATCTCGTTCTAATTATAAATAGCCTAATATAGTTACAATAGAATTTTGATGTGACTATCTGACGTCATGGTGTTGGTCGGAAAATGATTAATAGCATATTATAGAATTATATTGTCCAATCGTGTATGTAATGGTCTATTTAATTTTAAATTTTGTATGGGGAAATGTAGGATTTTTACTAGAGTGGGAAGAAAGAATGAAAGAGTATAGTAAGGTGATGTATTTGTTAAAATTTAAAATTTAAAATTTATGCAAATAATAGAATATTTTTAATTAATATTCATTTATTAAGCAATATATTTTAATATCAATTGATATCATTACGCATATACTTAACATAAATTTGCTTTCACTCTTTATGGTATCACAAGGCTTATGACGACACTGTATATGTAATAACCATAAATAACTAATTAAATCTAATCTATCACATTCTGATCCAACTATGTTCGTGGTAAGATTGAGGAATCTATTAAAATGATTCCTTATTTGTATATTTATTTATATTAGAATAACATATATTCTATTTATTTATTATCTGTTATTTGTAAGGTAGTAGAATTTATCTTGAAAACCTACAGATTAATGATTCCGATTAAGACTAATTCCTGTGTACCATATTATATTAGGTATGCAGTTTCATAAGAATTCAGTCTCACCACACAGCAACATGCGGTATAAATTAACTACTGTGGAGTTGAGACGAGACTTCTAGTTTTCTTTACATTCTAGTCCACTACTTAACATGCGTCATTGACAGGTTGATGGCTTAAAATAAAGGCAGAGTGGTGTTGACTCTATTTTTTACCGTTTTAACGGTAATTAATACGAAGCGGTAAGGCTAATCTATAATAATAAAAAATCTTTGAAGACAGGCTTTTTCAATGGCTGGTTTATAACATATCAGATTATATAATTATTGTCTCATTATAATGGGTAATTCTTTTGAATGACTATTTTAGTATTGTTCAATTACAATTACATCTATAATATATACTATGTAACACATAATATATAATACATAATGCATAATATGTGATATATAATACGTAGCACATAATATATTACTTACAATATATAATATATAATATGTAAAATGCAATAAAAAATACATAGCATATAACATAAAATACATTATACATAAAGTCGAAGGCTTATTGATTACGAAGATAATATAATAATCCATTGCATGTAGATTATATACTAATTCCATAACCCAACCTGAACCTCTCCTTAGCTTTAAATGAAGATTAAAAGTTGTTGGAACCAACGCGTTTACTGACACTTTTACAGTTTATACGTTTATTTGCAGTTATTATATTCGTTTATTTACTATAAAAAAAGGCGTTCCTTCCTAGTTAAGTTTGATGCGAATTCATTGGGGATTGTCAGTATTTCTTAGTGGATCAGAGCTTGGTGTAAACACATTGTCAGGCTAGAAGTGAATGGCTTCTATAACTGTATATCAACAACATGAGATTGAGAAGCAGTTAACGAGAGTTTCAGACTGCGGACAACCTGACCACAATTGCCAAATAGTACTCAGTAGTCAGCAACATCAATTTAAGTTTTATTCCCTATAAAAGGCATGCGGTATTGTGATTCTGTAATTGAATTAATAATGTTGATAGAATTATAAAATCAGTAGTCCGATTGATAATTTAGTGCAGGTTGTCAGTATCTACTCTGATGACTGTCTCCTTTTGAATGATGGTTACGTCCAGATCTGCTACACTCTCTGGTAGAAATCTGACGCGCTTATAGCATTTTGTTATTGTGGTGAGTGTAAAGCGAATAACCTTGGAATGATACATACTATAAATAGATGAATGGAAAAAAAATGGCAAGTTGCAACAAGTTGTATTGCCCACATAGCTAAGCTTATAAAAATTTAATTTTGGATACATTTAATATAAATAAGAGATATATATAATATAATATAAATAGAAATATGTAATACCCTGTCAAGATGGAATAGATACTGTATAAAAAGAAATGAAAGATATGGTAAATAAGCAGAGATCAATAGCCATTAAAACATACTCACTTAGAGTGTAAGAAATTACATCATTATTTTCTCTCTAATCAAGTTGGAATAATATAATTATTGTCAATTATAACTACATATGCAACTTGTGCAAAGTAACCATACTTATAATTATCTAATCAATGAATGTTGGGTTCTAAAGAATTTTATATATAAAATGATATATTTAAAAAGTATAGAGCTCTGTCTGAGGCACACTGGATACTCTTGAGTCTGTAGTGATAGTGAATAAAAACCATTTAGTTTTTATTCTAAAATTTCTATTTGCAATAGTCAGCCGCTGCCCATGTGGTGAGATAATTGCTACACAGAGTGAAAGTGACGATTATGGCCCTTAATAGAGCATATTATTCTATTAAAATGCATTGTCAAAAATACTCCATCCCGTATAATTATTATTAATTGTGAGAAATAAGTAGAGACAAAATTATCCCAGTAACCTATATTCATTAAGAATTGAGAGAAAACCAAGTTAAAGAATGTTTTAACGTGTACCCTTGCATTCACAGAATACGGAGAGGCTAAGATACAATTTTATTGTTATCAAATTAGCAGAAGCTGAGGACTGGGCCCTTAAGATTGATAAAACTAAGAGAATACAGTCAGTTAGGCAGCCAGGAAAAATATCGCTGTTGTTTGTGATACTTGAAGCTGCGTAATTTTATTGGAAATCTGGCAAGTGTGTTTTGTATGATTACTGCTAAAAATAGCACAATTAAAATTAATTTTTGGATTAATTATTTGATTGATGACTTGAGTGACAATAAGTTATTGCCCTTTTTGATCAAAGTGCAAAAATGTAATAAGAGAGAGATTGTACATTTTGGTACTGCTATAAAAGATGTGACAAATAGGAAGGCAGGGAAGATCAATACTATACAGGCATATAGTGTGAGTAATGCTGGAAAAAGTCAGGTTATTTATAGTTTTATAGAAGGTTTCTTTAAGGGACATATTCATCTGTTTACTAATACTTCTAGAAGTAATTTCTAGTACGCTAGGGTGGTGATGGAGCCATGGACTATGGTGATATTACTGGCTAGTGCTATAGAAAATTGTATTCATTGTAACGATTAATAAAAACACAGATGTGCTTAGTTGACTTTGATATAAAAAAGTTGGAACTGTTTTAACGGTGATAATACCAGCTCTTACTAGAATTATCTTATTTTATTGGTAATTTGTAGTTTAGAAGAGTGTAATAAATATAAAGCCAATTATTATTGGTTCAATCTTAATCAATCGTCTTGGACTGGCATTTAGAATCAATCTGAGGTGTCCACTGTTTAACGAGTTTTGACAGTGCTAACCCTTTTTTAGACTATGTGTAATAGTACTTGATAATAATATTAAATGATTATAATTATATAAAGAAATATTTAAATTAATTAAATATTTCCTTTCTAGCATATACAATAGTGTATTGATCACATATCGTTATCGTAATAGTACATACATTGTTTAAGAATCTGTGATAGTTTCTGTCACCTGTCCACAGACTTCGGGGGCTTTCGTTAAGTGTTGTTTATAAGTGGCTCTTGCTGGACTAGTAATAGAGACAGCACTTGTTGGTATATAAAACTAGTAAAAGCCTTAAATTTACAGCGTACATTTATGTGTGTTGTTTAGACTTGGGTAGGTGTAATTTTTACATCATTGGAGTATGGGAGTAGAGTAATTATTTACTTAAGTTTTATTGGAAATAGGACTAGTTTTTGTTGTACTAAGCTTTATCAGGCTATTGTCGTCAGGTAAAGGGTAGGCTAAAACTCTAGTTAGCTGCTCTTGAATCTCCCTCTGTTGATCAATGAATAAAGAGGTTTTTAGCTTTTTACTTGGTAAAGTATTGTATATGTAGTAATTGTAATCTAATTGTGGCTCTGTGTATATAGTTACGGTATCAGTCTTATCGGAAGAATCAACACCAGACACAACTGGTTGGCCTTCTAGTAAAGTATTTTCATTATCTACTTTAATCTCTCTGACAACTATAGACATAAAAAACATAAAGTACATAAATTGAATAGTAAATATTGATGACTGAGAACAATGTTTTTTATTAGTTGTTTTTGTTTCTTTTTATACATTCCTGACCTTTGTTTAACGCGCGTGCTAATTTTGGTTAATATCCGCATATGTATTCAGTAGGCTAAAGGAGACCAATTATAAATATTTTTATTAGCTAATAAGAGCAGTTTATAAAAGATTTAAAGACCCACTAGGATTGTCTGATCTTATTTCGATAATCTTACACTATTGTGTCTTTATGTAGATGGCTAACTAATTCATTAATATTAAGTATCTGCAAACTATGTATTAAAAAATCAATTTAAACTATGAGTTCATTTAGAGTTAACGGTCTTGTAACAAAAAGGAATCAGCTGTAACGAAAAAAGGCATTGGAAGCTATTCTATTGCAATTTCATAGGATTGGATCTGAACCCAACACGTTTTAATCAAATGATTCAAATTTAATTGTAAGTATTATCGTATTGGGTAGAAACGGGAAAGGAAAAATATAACATAACCTGTCTGTATTTTAAGCTGTTATTCTGACAATGATGCATACCAAATGGTAGATTATAGTGTTAACAAAACTAGATGTCCCGTCTGCAACCATACTGTGAATAAATTTTACTAATCTAAACGCATGCAATGCGGTGAAACTGAATTTGGATAAAATTGTACATCCATTATGGTATAAAAGTATTAATCTCAATCTTAATCATTACTACGTAGGTTTGATTAGTAATTTATCTATTACCGTGTATGTTAGCTACAAAAAGCTTGATTTTAATGAATAGCAGATAATAAATAAATGGAATGTACTTCATAATAAAATACAAACAAATAAATAAGCAAGAAATTATTTTAACGGGTTACACATGTGTTACACATGTTGCAACATATTGCAATCAATATTTTACCTGCTTTGTATTTTCACATCATCTACGATTATGTTTAGGATAATTGCAGATTAATAATGAGATTTATGGTTGACCCGAAAGTATGGTTCCCACGATAGGGAGATGGTGCAATATCCACCAATAAAATGGTACGATATAGTTTATTGGTTGGTTGAAAAGAAACATTTTATGTGGCTCGGGAAAATATAAGATCTTCCAATCAAAATGCCGGTTGTAGCGACAACTTATTGCCTACATTACATATGGGTTTGGCGCCGAGGACAAACCAAAAGGGCAACATATATAAAGCAAAGATTAAAAATATATTTAATAAATATATATTGATTAAAACATAAATAAATAATCAAGTCAAACCTATATTGGATTTAAATAATGACTACATATCGGAAGTAACTATATTAAACCATGTTTCATCAAGCCATTAGCTAACTGCGCACCGTTGATGCAACTCTGGAATCAGATATTTCGCACCCTGCGCATAGATTAACACAATTAAAATATTATTATGCTAATAACTTTATGCATAGCATATAAATATATCATTTAATAATAATAATAATAAATATTAAGTTAATGAGTACCCGAAATAATGTATTTACAACATAAGTAATGGACTGGCGGACTACACACAATTTTCAAATACTGGTTATCAGTAGAGCTGGTATGTGTTAATATTAGATCTAATAAGTACCGATCAAGATGATGCAGTGATTACAATAGATTGTGTTTGTTTATCATCAATCATCATACACCCCAATCTTTATCGGTTTTAATTGTATAACATATACATGAATCTCATATACAATCTCATTAAAAAACTTTTTTTATATTTTTATACTGTAGGTTATAGTTTTCCAGTCAACTATCAATTGAGGCATAACGGTGCACTAACATGCAAACACATACATACTACTAACCCACACACCAACCTGTCTAGCAGTCACGCATAAAGAACAATAATACCTACAGTACTACACACCTAAACCAAGCCTAAACAAAAAGACATACAAACAGTTTTTATAATGTCTGTACGCAGTGGATACTTTAAATCTTCAGGTGCATTTACCCTACCCCATAAAAATTCAGGTGCCAATACTCTATCATCTAAACCTTCAGGTGCCTCTACACCACCATCACCACCACCACCAACAGAAAATATCAAAGGTGTCAAGGCTCGAGTATCCAAAATAAATTCTAGTAGATTTGGTGTCCACAGCTATAGAGAAACTAAAGTAGCACAAGCAGACAAATCACCTACACCTAGTCGACCACATTCATTCTATATACAGAAAACAATTGATCTCTTCAATAGGGAAGGTAGTAGCTCTAGAGCTAATAGTGCACCATGCACTCCAAGCACTCCAAGGAAACTTAGTGTTGCTGGTAGTAAAATAAATAGATTTTTTTCAACCATGTACTCAAAGCCTACAACTGGACAACAGTCTGGATTACAATCAAAATCACAAGAAGCAATGATACAAACAGAACCGACGGTGCCCAAAAGTCCTAAACCACCTCGTATACGTCCAAGTCTAGTATCTACCAATTGTCAGTCTCCCAGCACCCTTAGGGTAAGATAATGATTGGTTAAAGCAGGTTAGGGTAGATAAGCAAGTGGAAGAGGTGAGAGTGTAGTCGATGGGTGAGATTGCCTGCATGTATGTGGATATGGAGGGAGGGATATACGTATATATGTACTCTGCGTAATTCTCTGCTTGTATTAGTTAACTTCCATTCTGAACACGGGCGAGATCATTATAATTTTTACACAGATTGCAATTAACACTTACCTATACCAATAATACCCATAATATCCCTAACGCGTACGTATACATACTCTTTCTCTTCCTAACTCCCCTACTAACCACTTCCTCTCTCCCCTCAGCCTGCCTCTATACCTGTTGTAAAGTCAAAAGTAGCAAAAGTAGATTCAACCATAAATAAAGGGAAACTAGACGAACTAGAGAAAAGGGAAATGTTGGAACTTTTTAAAAAGTTTCTGGTTGAACTTGAAGCAGAATATGATATGGAGGTCAAGATGACAGAGGGTACTTTTACTATGTTACTAGCTGTGGAAACATCTAGATTAAATCTGCTGAAAGATATGGAGCTGGAGAAAGAGTAAGTAAGGGATGTAGGAAGTATAATAATTGCGTGGGGGAATTTGGCATTGGCAACGGGGTGAATTTATTATTATTCTATCATCTATAATACACTAGATATATGTTTCATCTATCTACATTTACATCAACGTCTTCCCTATCTCTTCCGCCCCTTTCTTCTTAATATATCCAAATCACTATCACTTAAACAACTGAAACCAGCCAATAATAAAAGACAACTAAAACAAAAAAATAGCTCTACACCAATTATAACATTCAGATATAATCTCATTCAACTCCATATATACACTCACTATTTACCCTACTAATATATATTATAAATAACTGGTTTATATCAAACTTTTATACAAAACAAAACAAAACAAAACAAAAAAACAAAAACGCAAGATTTGTTACAACCCTTACTCATTACCACCCTTGTCTCTACAGTAAGATTAAAACATCCGATAGTATAAGTAAGAAAAGGAGACTTGGTGACCTAAACGAGCACCTTAGTGATTTGAAGGAGGTCACGGATGAGGGAAAGTCAAGGATAATGGAATATCAGGTAGGGAGATATGTAGGGAGTGAGGTGGGCGCTATCTCTATAGAAACATATTGCATATATGTATCCTAACATTGTTATTATAGTATTATAGATATGTCTATATACATATATACTTCATATATCATACATTATACATCATGTCTACATACATGTTGACACAGACAGACCTACTAGCATATAATACCTCATCACATAACATAACATACGCACATAGCAAACAAAAATAACCTACTATCTTTATTTACCCATCTCACCTGTCCCCTACAGAATGATATAGCTAGTACGACCAAAACCATCCTAGTACTACATCAACAATTAGAATAGTTGCACCCTCTCCCTTCCATCGCCTTATTTTTTCTCTCTCTCTACCACCAATAGTGGCTAATTAGAGTCAATGAAACATATATGATAAATTATAAAATAAAAAAATAGATTTTAATAAAACAGACTGTGTCTGTGTCCAATACATGATTGGATCATTAATTATAGCAAATAAAAAATAATATAGAATATATATATATGTGTACATATAGAGGTACCAGTCAACCAATTAAGCATTTACAAATTAGCTTTTATAACCAATCATACGGCCAGATTACTTTTCATCTTATATAATTAAATTAATATAGCTCGTCAATCCAATCGAACCACTACATTACTTTAATAATCCAATAACTCAATTATATAATATAATGTTTTTGTATAATAGGTGATTTTGTTAAGATGTATTGACCAATCATAAAATAAATGTCAACTCAATATCCAATTAAATAGCGTGGGACGGCTAATATATAATTATATAGTTAATAGGCCATTAAATCTCTGAATATAGGACTAAGATAGAAATACTATGCAGTCAACTAGTATTTTGATTTTAATATCTAATCGTATGTCAAAGTAGTTTTTATTACGTAATAGTATAATTTTATTGTGCAATTAGGCAGCCAATGTAATTTTTAAATCCCCTATAGTCAGTCTAAGGGGTGGGGCGGTAAGAGGAGGTAGAGTATATCTCTCTCCATCTATACACACTACTTCATTGCACCCTACTGTAGATCGTAGTTCTATACCTTTAACCTGTATATATATAAATATATGCGTAGATGCAGGAAGGGCGCCCAGGTTAGTATATAATATAATACTAGTAGATGTATTAAGATGCTTTAGGGGTTGCTAATTTAATAGATATGTAGGAAAGGATATGTATGTCTGTACTCTATGTAGGTAGGTATTACTATATAGGTACTATGCCATGCTATACTATACTATACTATACTATATTCTACTATAATTTACTATAATATACTACACTATACTACGCTACACTTTATGTACTATTAACTTTACCCATATATATATATTATATATTACCACCCATCCAATAAAAATCCATCATTACCTTATAATACTCCAGACCAGGTGACCCAATATGTCGTCCTTTAAAAATATCTCTGCCAATCACAATAAATCATTAATAACCAAACCCAGAAAAAAATCCATGATAGGAAACAGGTTCAACATACACATCTACAATGTATGCAGTATATAGCCGTTCTTACTCACTCACCGCCTCTCTCATACAAGACGCGGTGTATGTACATGCATAGGTATACGCAATGTCTAGCCCCTACTCGTCGTATACCCTGTCCCTCCTTCTTCCCCTCCTTTCCACCTCTACCTGCACTTACCCCCTTCCCTGAAATCCAACTATCTAGTACCTATAGGCAATAGTATTAAAATATTAACCATGACATATACCCACTCCTTTCTCTGTACATACCATAACTTCTATATCCTGGGCTTCAATTCTGACATACATGCATTACTTCTATACACATCTATCTTAGATTTATTGCTCCTCTCAAACAAACACGCTCTCGTTAAAGCATATACAATTGTTAAATATATATAAGCATACACACATATATATATATATATATTTATATACATAGACATACATATACACATACACAAGCATACACGCATATGCACATATATAAACATACACATATACACACATATACACACATACACACACATAGACATACATATACATATATATATATACACATATATATATGCCAAAACACACATTCGCACACACGCATATATATATATGTATATATATATATACTTACACTGCTAAAGTTTTACACAATTGTGTCCTAGATGCATCCTCCAATAAACACACGTCTATAAAACCATCATCCAATTGGGTGTATGGAGCAATTCCATACCCTTTCTCTAGGAAACGCATTTTAGTGGCTAAGAAATATGATAGACTAATATCACATGATTTATCACATTCTCTATTCTCATTGGTAGGAGTTGTAGAAGGGGTTGACTCGTATTGGACAGCTGGGGGAAGGACAGAAAGGGTACATGGTATAAGGATAAGCAAAGGTATAATAAGAGAATAATGGGATAGTTAGATAGTAGGATAGTATGATAGTAGGATAGCGTAATAGTATGATAGTAGGATAGCATGATAGAAGGATAACATAATAGTAGGATAGTAGGATAGTAGAATAGTATGATAGTAGGATAGTATGATAATAGGATAGCAGAATAATATGATGGAAGGGTAGTGTAATAATAGGATAGAAGGATAGTATAATAATAGGATAGTAGGATCGTATAATAGTAGGGTAGTGGAATGGTCTGATAGTAAGATGATATAATTATTTATTAATAAATCTATTCATCTATTAGCATATATATATATATATATATATATATATATATATA
>NAOQ01000915.1:8488-21929 GCA_002751075.1 Ichthyophonus hoferi
CTTAAAATTAAGTGGCTCAAGATTAATTAGATCTTTCCAACTTGATAGATTGATTCGTTAATAGAACCTCTGTAAGTTACGCCAACAAGACAGCAAAACTAGTCAAGATATGATGAGAAACAAGTGTAAAAGAAAGCGAAAGTTCATAATAAAGGCCCCCGTTGCAAACATTTGGGACACCCCTGGGGGGACGGGGAAAATTTTCTATCCATATTAAAAGACTGCTAACTAAATACATTGATTAAATAATTCAATAGAGCGAAGCAATGAATTCCAGCAAAAACCTGAATCAGAATTCTAATACAAAGTATATACTTTTATCTTTACTGATGATAGCGGCTACAAATAGGCTTCCAACTAAGTCTACTGATAGTATTTACCTTTGTAATGGTATTTAACTTCTAGTCCTAATTAGTTAGAATCAGTGACATCATAATCTTAACTACCAAGCTGTAACACGATCTAACGGTTCACAATAATTCATGGTCCATGACATATAACCCGATAAAAGCACAAATCTTAATTTATTATTCGCATAAACCATTTCAAAATATTTTGTTTACAACCCAAACACTTTCATATATAAACAAAAGCAGTGTTGTATAATAATTATTAACTAAATCACCGAGTTTCTTGCACACTTAGACTAATTAGATTCAACGAAAGGGATCGATCCATCATTCCCAGCTCGATCTCTTGCAAAATGATGGCTTTAAAATTATAAAATATGGAGTACAACATATATTACGTAAGATGGAAATCAGACTGAAAATCTGATAGGTGCACGCACCTAAGATGCGGCCTCGCCAGTTAATGGTTCATCAAGAACATCATATGAATACCGCTTCCTATACAGTAGGTAGATTCCAGTAGCAATGAGAATAATAGCTAAAAACGCACCTAAAGCTATGCCTACATATAAATCTATTTTGTTATGTTTAGGCGGGCTGTAGGTGCGGTCAGCGATTTGAGGCAGTTGTCGTGCGACGAGTGGGACGATAGGAGAGTTGCGATTTTGTTCTATTGATTTACGAAGAGCCAGTTGCGCTTCAAAGAGAGATTGAGGCTCAGCCACATAACCTAAAGCCTCTGTAGATTGATAGTCACCCATTAGCAAGAGAAAAACAAAAATGAATAAGTGGATGGTAGGAAATGGAAAAGAATAGAATGAGCGAAGTAATAATGATCTGTATTTATTCCCATAAAAAGCTATGAATGGCCACTTGGTTCATTAGGAAAGTGAACCCCAACCAACCCAAGATGAATAGGCATCTACCTCTATTATGCATATATATATATATTATTTAGTTTTACAGTTTTTTCTTACTTTTGGTATTTCCCCACCCTTTACCTCTGTACTATTTTATGTCCATCTAAACAGAGTTTCAAGAAGAATTACAGCCCTCAGCCAAAACAGATTTTATATTACGCAGCACCAATGCATTATAGTCATTACATACCCATATGAAGACAGCTGTCTTTATCGATGTCCCCACTATTGCCCCTGAGGCCAACAATGATTGGCTGGAAGTAATTATTTTTTGATCGGATTTCTGTGGTTTCATTGGTCCAGAACTAGATACATAGCATATAGAAGTGTTAATAATAGTGTGGTGCAAGGAAATGAGATAGCTAGAAAAGACTATCATGTAGATCAGAAACACATGGGTCATCAAGATATATAGATATATATAATGAGATAGAAAGAGAAGACGCTAGAGAGTGTTTATACATACGTGCTTACTTAAACCCGTGTTTGTAAAGGAAAAAAGCCAGCAAAAAAGAAAGTGAATTCAGGATATAGACATACGTATTGAATCCTTATGAGTGGATGGATACCTTGAGAACAGGAGATATTTTCTAAACAAACATCTTGAAAAAAACCGCAACTCACTCAGCAAGAAACTAATGGGAACTCTATGGGGTGATAATTAAGGTACTTATACAAGGATATCTACAACAGCATGAAGTATTACGAAAGGCAAAGAAGAAAAAAAGAATACATAAAGGAAAGCTCAAGAAAATGAATAAAACGATTTACTTACGCTATAACCCTCTGGTTCTACTAGGTCGTTGAACTGGAAATTCCACAGTACAAGTTTGCCACTATGGTGGGGATACAGCGGCAGCTTACCACCGTTTTGCCCCAACATCCCCCCCACACAGCTATCCAATAGGGTGTAGCGTGGATTATCGGCGTGCATGTCAATAGATTGGCCTGGAGGGAGGTAACAACCAATGGCCGATCAATAAAAAACATAAATATGTATTTTGCACCACCCCATTACATCTTGTTTAACTCAGGATAGTTAGTAACGTATTTCTGAGCATCAAGGAGCATATACTAGCCTCCCCGCTACTATCCCCTCCCTTCCTCTATGTCTATAGTTCTCTCTACACATGATTATATCTGCCCCTCCTTTAGGTCTTTTTACTTCCCTTCAATGCATTTCACATTACCACATTCATATCTAGTATATTTAAGCATCTTCAGGAAAAGGGTTCCCAGGGGAAGCATATAATGCATACAAGGAGGAACAAACCTGGCTGCATGATATGACGTAGGTATACCGATCCTACATCTGAAGCCTCTACACTGGGCCCATGACGGGCCCCCGCTAGATCTCTATTATCCATAAAAAGGTTTCCATATCCTCGCTTACTATTGATTGAGAGGATAGGGACAAGTCAGTTGGCAGGGAAGCAGGTGAAGGGTTATTATGGTGTGCATTAACATTAGAGAAGTCAATACTAGCAATAACTAGAAAGTAACATATAGTCATTGGCATGTTTACCAATAACATGCATCCTCACAAGGCTCTGTAAAAGCGGTTTGTTCTAATATAATCTACACAAGCATACAGACCACCATATGCATGCTGATCAGCATATATATTTCTATTGATATATGGATGAACAAACTTAGGAAGCACAATGACACCTCACCAATAAGTGAATAGCTCTATCTATCCCCCTGCCTATCCCTTTCATATTGCTATAACCACCTAGGTATCAGCTTTGAATCCCTGGCCAGCAAACAATATCAAAGACTTTATGACTTTTACCTTTGGAAAGAGAGATGACCACCCCTTCCTGTTACATTGCAGTCTCTGCAATGTAAAGGGTTAGTGATTAACACACAAGATAACACCAATGATTATTGCTATGAGACACATTAGCCAGAAGAAAAAATAGGAGTCCATGAAGTAGTTGTTCTAGGTATAGAAGGAGAGAAATGCATAGGTATATAGGTATAGATGCCCACTTACGCCATATAAAGCTCTTCCTAGTACTATCTGCTTAACATCTCAAACCCGGTACCATTAGCACATCGCATTTACAGGGGTTACATTTACCTGACGGTAGAGGACGAGGTGCGTTCGAGCATAGCAGCAGCGGACCAGTCAGCAAACTCACAGTCCCGTATCCACAAATTACGGGCAGCATACGTTTTGATGGCAGTCCATCCTTTATCGTCCTCCATACTACAATGATGACAGAACGAATGATCAGCCTTACTCCAGCCACTTTGAAACCTACAAAACAGGGTGGGTGTTAGCTACAGACTGCTGCCAATAGGGACCTCTTCCTTCACAACATGTACCAATGGCATCTGCTCTACAAATACAAAAGGAAAAAAAAGAACAACACCTAGCTAATCACATTAGTATAAACGACCTTACACTACTACAAAAGCTATATACTTTATGGTACTACAACACTTACATACCTTATATTCTCAATGCCTATATTATATATTGGGTTGTACCCCAAAACAGGAAATTCATTCTCATGTTCAAATAAAGGCTGTTTCATAGGCTCAGTCATAGTTACCACTCCAGTCTTCAGGTCTACGTGCTGCATATAGCATGTTAGTCTAACCCTATATAGTCCCTTTTACCCTATTTCTCCCACTATAGCCTGCAGTATTTACCTGGATACAGTGGGGTTCGTGGACATATGCCCCCTTCTGATTGGTCCACTCCCAGGTGGATTGCAGTGTGGCATTGCCAAAGATATATTTATTGTAAGAGGGATTCTGGTAGTTTACCATAAAACAAGGGTATTTCTTACTCCTCAAGGATTTAGGGTTTGCCACCTTCAGTACCATAGAGTTAGTGGCCACTGCATGTAGGAGGGAAGGAGGAGGGCAGAAGAATTAGGCACTGGTTACAGTCACAGATCCAAAGGGTGTTTATATATCTCGAGGAGAGGGAGAGCGAGTAGGGTAAACGCATACAGGTAGATGTGTATGGGACTAGATAAATACGTGCCAACACCCAATTACATAGCATCCTTTTTTCCTTAATGGGTCCAATCATTCACTCCTCTTGTCCCTCTACACTAATCAATACATACCACTGCCAACGACGGTTGTTATCGGTTTGTGGCCAATTCTTCCTGTAATTTTAATCAATGATCTGTTCACTCGTGGTTGATCCATATACAGGAGAGTACCTCCCTCATGTGCGCCCGCTCCCCTTAGGACAATATTGCTAGCCGTTATTTGCAGCACATCCTCTGACGAATTACTTCCAGGTGGACTAAACATGTAGATACCTGCAGGGAAATAAACAACCCCTCCCCCATGCCTGGCAGCGCTCCTGATGGCATGGGTAACCTAGGGTGGGCTGTGGATTAGTAGGTATACCGCAGGGGGGGCGGGTTCAGGCTATGAAAGACGTATAGGAAAGGAAAAAACCACATATATAGTATATACAACACAGGGGTTGCATACCTTTGCATCAACGTATTCACTTCCGTCATTTTTAGCGCCAAATTCTGTAACCACATTAAATATAGGGCCTTCTATCCGAGGGATGGGTTTGTTACTGTACTCATAGCCAGCCCAGGAGAAGTCTGGCAGAATAGGTTCATTGGGAAGAACCTTTGCCAGTTTAATGTCGCCGACATAAGCATTAGATGCGTCGACATTAAATGACAGGGTCCTGTTCATATAATTCTCATATTCTTCCCAGGCTAAGGCAATACTACCATTTACTTGTCTGCAGAGTGTCAGACAGGAAACCAGCCACATAAGGGCCACATACTGATATCTGGGCATGATGCAAGGATAAAAATAGGATGATTAGCTGTCTCTATTCCAATTTTCTATGAGGCATATGGGAGAAGAATAGTAAATATAAGTGCAGTTGATTGTGAGATGGTATAACTGATACTAAACATTCATAATATATATGCCAATCCCAGTGCATAGGTTTGGTAGGTTGAAACAATCCAATAAATAAACAGTACAGAAATCTACAAACATTATTTAAGCTCCAGCAATATAGATAAGGGAAGAAGATTGGGTATGGAACAAGCATTCGTGATCTCAAATGTGAACAGATAATTAAATATGTTATTGTTTGGTTCAAAATATGTGAAGTGGTCCATCGATTGGCTGTATGAATTACCAATCGATCAAATCATTAATTACGATTATCACCATAGTAGATCCAATATTATAATTATTATAATTATCAGAAGAGGAACTTGATCTGATCTATTCTATTCTGTCCTTAAGACTCCGTTGTGCTGGAACTCCATAAAAGGTGCATATAGCGTCTTTCTGATTAACTAGCTGTAGTAATTATACCTACAATTTAATTTAGCCTTGACTCACTTAGCTTAGGTGGCAATGACTATTCTACTTACTCAATAATAGCGGTAGACCAATGGGGATTACTTAATAGAGCACAGATGTATTTAGATTTTTTAAAGTTATTTTATACCCCAAGCGCATAGTCGCTATCTAATATAATGTGCAGCTTCCTTTATACACATATATGGAATTAACATTCTACTAGTGATTGGCCAAAAGAGCCCGCCCATAATTTAAACAGTGTGACGTCACGAAAGGTAACAGTTGACAGCCGACAGACCTTATGTTGCACAACCATCATTATAATATTAATAACATATAGTATATAGTATATAGTATATAGTACATATAGTATATAGTAGTTTATAAATGGAATAATTCTCATGGCGACAGCAGAGCTAATACTTGGCCGTGCAGCCACTGCCCTTGCCGACTGGTCTGTACTAGTAAAAGATGTTGAGGTGTTTTTAGAGCCAGCCTTGTCTGTTAGGGAAAAATGCAATGACAAGTCCACCGTTAAGCCGAAATGGGGTGCTTTAGGCAAACTAAGTGAGAAACAATTGGCGGCCAGATATGGGTCTTTCCTATTGCGCATGTTGGCTAACATAACAACAGCACTTACAGACAGTCGGGTAGATCCAGGTCTGGCACTTCAGGTACTTACTACAGCCCACCCAGCTGGGACAGTTCTCTCTATCTTGCCATCTCTTTTCTTTGATATCTATTTTTTTCTCCGATCTTTTCTCTCTCTTTCTATGCAACTTTCTTCTGTTGTCTCATTATAACGCACAAAGAAGTAAAGAATATAATACACATAATTAGCAGTGCTTTTCTACTTTATTTTATTTTGTCTTTAACTGTGTGTACTTATGTGCTCTGTGCGAGGACCACTAGAGGGTTGGCAGATAGTAACACACCTCTGTAAGTGCATACATGGATATACGTGTGAATATATACGCGTATATTTGTCTGCAGATGTGTGTCCATGTATGTAAGCCCGTGGTTATGTAAATTAATCTGCTTAAGTTTGTGTGTATTATGGATTGAATAGTCGGTTACCTGCTACGATGTGCGTGCCAACATGCATATATGTATATATACGCGTGTCTGTTTGACAGGACATACGTGTATAGGAAGGGCAAGGAGCTACATACAACAAGGATAAATTAAATGGGTAGTTAGAGAAACAATGTGTGCTAATCAGCCAGTAATGGGGGTGGGTGGGTGGACGAGCCAATGAATGGAAATAGAGAGAGAAATGGGAGGGTATGAATATATAATCTCTGGGGCAGGAAGGGAGGGTGAGAGAGATACATATGGTATGTAGTCTCAGGTAATGTTATGTAAGAGCATGTCTGAAGTATTTGCACGTCTTACCATCCCATAGGCTCTTACGGTCTTATATGAAGACGTCGCCGTTCATTACGTCATTGTATCACACACTCAAATGCATAATTTTATATATGTCCTTTCGTTGGGTGGTGATCTATGTTGTCACGTGACTTAGCCCCTCACTCTATGGTGGGTGGTTTCCAGATTGTTGGAATGTGCCTTGACGTCATAGAGGTCCTGGAGCCATGGATGAAGTGCAACTCACTAGATGTAGAGAAGGTAAATAGCTAGCTATATTAAAGGTCATACTATACCAGGGAGTGTGTACTAAAGTGGGATGAGATAGGCGGTAAAAGAGAAGAGGGAAGAAGTGGGGAGGATGGGATTATACCTTAATCTCCTGATTGACTGTGAAACCGGAATAACCAACCGCCTGTATAACCAATGCTCACCTATTCTTTCATTTATTAAAACCTTCTACACCCACTTATAGTTTTTGCCTTTAAATAGTAGTATATGTATTGCTAGGGTGGTTTAGCGGGTAGGTAGGGTCATAATCAGGATAGCCCTTCCCTTGACTATCTCTCCGTTGACATACCAACCTACACGTATGTACCCATGCACACCACTTTATTGCATACACATACAGCCCCGCCACCCTTTCTTCACTTATCTAAGTATATGTTGATGCAGAGACTAGGCTGCTCCCAAGCATGTCGCTGTTTCTAAGGACTTTAATCTTCTTTGCTGTTTGCTTCTCTCTCACTTACCAATATGAATTCATGCATATCATGCAGCTGACCTTCAATATTGTCCATCGATTGGTCCAAGGTAGCCATTTTACCTCTGCCCTTCCCCTAGTCAATCGCCTATTGATCTCCCTTCAGAGGACCCGTAGCCAGCGGGAGAGCAAACAGGTAGGCTGTAATGGTACACTAGAGAGGATGAGAGGGGAGAAGGTGGGGTAAAATCATGGTAGAGCCCCTTCCTAATACACTCAGGTAAGCGGCTGCTCAGTTGTTAGCATATAGTATATTATATCTTCTAACGAAGTAAACTACCATTGTTTATTGCAGAAAACCGGGCCGGCTAATGCGAACGAAGATTGCCACTTAGTTACCAAGAGCCAATCCGTAATGGAGGATGGTAAGGGCCAATATGATTGGCACACTGCCCGATATGATAATATGCGTACAGGTTAGATGTACTGAAATAAAACCTAATAATGTGTAGGGTCATGTAGTATATATATATATATATATATATATATATGATTGCTGGAGTTAATGATCTCTTATTATGGGACATGCCATATTGGGAAGTGAACCAATACAACACTGTAACCAGTGACGTATATAGACATACACACATAGAGTGTGGGTCATACTAACCTACACATATACTCTATGGCAGTTGGCATAGAGGAGAAGCTGAGCAAGGTTACAGGCGCAGACACCAAGGAGATGACGTCAGTAGTATTTGGCGCCATTATCTGCAAGGCCACCTGTCTATTGGCTACAAGCAAGGTGGACGATATCTGTGGTACGTCACCTATCTTACCCATATTTGGTCATAGATAAGCGTGCAAATCTAATACTATGCACATGACGTAATGTAGGTATATACACATACGTACAAACGTATACCTATATATATATATATATATCATTTATTATTGGCACTATTCCATTTCAGTGAATTTTACAAGTATTAAGTGTAAATGCGATTAATATTCCAGAAGGTATTTATTTTATTTCACAAAAAAAAATGATTGGATCAAAGCATTTATGCCATTCTATCCTATTATATGCGCCCTAAGTTACCACCCCCTTATTTCCTCTACGACAACACTCCATGGCAACAGCTATCCCCCACCCACCCCCTGGAGGTCCTAACAACCTGCCCACTCTTCTATATATTTCTGTCTTTCCAAGCTATGTATATGGAGAGATACTTGCTATTACCTGTTTCTGTCTCTCCCCCGCTCTCCCCCTTAACCGTTCCTGTGTTCACCCAGTTGTCCATAAGCTACTAGTGGAGGTAGGGTGGGTGTGGGCCGAGCACTGCAATCGTCTAGGAATGACTATTGTCTATCCTAAATACCTTCACAATATGATCCGTCTATTAACCAGAGCTTCCACTATCCTAGAGGCTCTATCTTGTGAGGAGGCAAGGTGGGCATTTTGCATATATTATATGTATATGTATATGTATATGTATGTGTTTTATATGTATATGTGTATGTACATATAGATATAGACGTGTCTACCTGCATACCTCTGCGTATATTATACGGTGTCTCGTCTGTATGGGGGAGGGGGCGAGGGCCGTATCTAAGGACATCAGAGTCCATAACCTTACCCACCCTAATTTATATTGCATCTCTATCACAGTGTGCAGACCTGGGCTACCGTGTTAGCCATTAAGCAAGCTGTTATTGGTATACAAGCACGTCTTCCCTCGGCCAATATGGAACAACTGCTTCAGAGTACTTTAAATGCAGGGGTGCAGATCATGAAGGTAGATATCAATGACACATTGTAGAGCAATGGAGAGCACTAATGACATTTGTAGATGAATAGCACTAATAACACATTATAGATGAGCGGAGTGTACTAATGACACATTGTAGATGAGTAGATGAGTGGAGGATATTAATGACACATTATAGATGAGTAGATGAGTGGAGGATATTAATGACACATTGTAGATGAGTGGATGATATTAATGACACATTGTAGATGAGTGGATGATATTAATGACACATTGTAGATGAGTGGATGATATTAATGACACATTGTAGATGAGTGGATGGAGATAGGTTAGTCGGGGTTTGATGTTTGGGGAGAATACTGGAAGGAAAATGGGTAGGAGGTCAGCCTAGAAGCCACAGAGGTCAGTAGCAGTACACCCTGATAAGGCTATCCGCTGCAGGGCTGTGTGCGATATGAAGGCCAGGATGCAGCCTTACTGTTGGCTGATCTCTCCAAACTCTATGAGTGCACCTGGGGCATTGTCAGTCCCACCATCACTACCATTCCTTGCTGTGGCTACATTAGGTTACATACCTTCCCATCCTATACCTCTATTAACTGTCTACACCCACCTTCAATGTTTAATCTTTTGCCGCATATACGCCACTGTATGTCACTTGGTTGTTGCCAGACCCTACCAGGTGTTTGTATGTAAGCATATGAAATATATATGTACCAACAATAAGTTTTTTATTACCATCTACTTTCACCTATGTAGTAGAATGTAATATGAGTTTGAGTCTCAGAATGAAATATACATTACATGCAATGATTGGCTGTATATTCCTAAGGAAGTAACTTGATGAGCACAATATCTGCACATGTGCTGTGTGTTATGGTGTATAAATAACCATGTGGTTTTACTGGTCTAAATCACCAATGCCAACTTTATTGTCAAATTACATAGCACCTTTATAATATACTGTGTATAAAAAAGAAGAATAATATGTAATCTATTATATAGATATATCATATATCTTACAACATAATTGTACGGTAGCTATTATGCACTACAGCCGGGTTACTATAAAAACATATTATATATGTGTTGCTATTGTGAATAGTTTACCATCTACCGGTATGTTATAGGATTTTATACCATTGCACTGTTTATGTATCAGTAGAATATGTTATGTAAGGACTATGTTTGACTTGTTTCACCGCTGTACCCACCTAAAGACAGCCTGCTCCTACCTACCTACCTACCTACCTACCTACCTACCTACCTACCAACGCTACACCCCTCCCCTTCCACAGTCTCATGGAACATCTTGGTCTAGTAAGTTTACAGCACCAACAATATGAAATCGCACGCAATGCTTTCAAAACGTGGTGGCGCCACGTGCAGGGCCAAGACGCTAATGGTTTATCTAACATTATCCTGGAAGCGAGGTAGGCCTGTATTTTATGTATAGGAGGGATACATACAAAGTATAGTAGTTTTTGGTATAACAAACATAGTATAATATAGTATAATATAGTACAATATAGTATAGTATATAGTATCATATAATATAATATAGTATAACATAGTATAATATAGTGTAACATATTATAATACGCATAAACATGCACGTGTGTCAATATATATACCCACATAAATATATACACACATCTATACATACATATATACCTACATACACGTAGAAACACGCTGACCTTACCCATCTCAGTGCCTGTATCTACATTGCTACCTGTGGATTAAAAGAGTGGATTGAAGGTCCTAGGCCACAGACTGGTATATATATATATATATATATAGTCATCCAATTACATACCTAATATATATGTAGTCATCCAATCACATACCTAATATATATAGTCATCCAGTCACATACCTAATATATATAGCCATTCAATCACATACCTAATATATACAGTCATCCAATCACATCCCTAATATATATATAGTCATCCAATCACATCCTTAATATATATATATATATATATAAGTATATATCTTTCTACTTGCATTCACACGTACACTTGACTACAAACAGTATTCACTCTATCTCTATCCTCCCCATAATGTAAAAGATTATACGTATCATATCTATACATACTTCTATTAATATATGCCATGTTTGGTTTGAATTCATATCTCATTGAAGAGGTTTATTGCTATATTAGTAGTGTGTTGTACTTACACAGTGTTATGTTTTTAGGATTCTCATTAACAACAAGTCTACCCTACCCTATCCTGCCCTATTCTACCCTATTCTATCCCTAGGGAGAGACACCCATCCAGGATTACAGGAGGTGTTCAAGTATTATACCCACGCCAAGCGATTGACAGAGAGAGCCTGGCTGGCATCTGGATTCAGAGAAACTACTATAGACATTACAGTGATAGGTTGGTTGCTATAAAGGGTATGAGGGTGGATGAGGGAGAGGATAAGGGTGGATGAGGGAGATGATAAGGGTAGATAAGGTAGAGCCCATAATATGTTGTCTATGTATGGATGGGATAGGGGACATGGATGTTATTTTACATCCTGATAACCATTCAATCAGTGTACCAGATCACATGTGGGTCCCTCCCGGATAGATGGTTGCCTAGTTCATATTATTGGTTTATTTCCTTATTCCCCTCCCTTTTGTTCCTGAAGTACTTTTGTATTACATCTTACCGGGTGCTCTTTGTTCTTTCTGCTTAGGTCAGTCTCTAGTATATGACAGTCAACCTATGACAATGGGCCCCTGGCTCCTTGTTACCCTCCCATTGATTCTACATCCTACATAACCATGTATCACATAGTGGTTAGATAATGATGGTTGCTATGCTACCACACTTTAATACAAGCGGACAACCATAGCTATATATGTACACTTTCTCATACTAACCATATATTTATGTACAACCAATGCAGGCCGGCCCGCTCCTCTGCAGGGTAAAGGGTTAGTACAAGATAATACTGACAGTGAGGCCAAGACAGTTCTTACGTCATGCCTACCCATCCTCCTCCGTTCATTGGATGCGGCGAGAAAGACAGCGCCACTACTCTTCAACCCCTCACCTACAGAGGCCAACGGTATCAGTGAGTTGGCTGGTAAGATAGGGTGTGATTATAAAAAAAGTTTATTTGATAAATCGCATTTCCTACCGCACTGTTTCTATTGCTATGCCTTCTTGTTCCTGAGCATGGGTAAAATCGCATTATAAATGTCACATTTCACCAAGGAATCATATTTGGTATTAAGTTTTAATATAGCATAACCTTACGTGAGATAAAATTAAAATAGTTCTGATACTCGTTATTTAATTTATTTATTGTGGGGAGCATAGTGTGAAAGTTATAATGGGTAGGGTTTGTATACCTTGATTCATTAATTTCTAAATGTTTCTAGGAATAGTTTTGCTGCAACTGCACATTTTCTACCCATGTTTTCACTGTAATATACTACGTAAAATCTACTTGTTTTTAAACTCAATCATTGAAAATGTTGATCGGGGTGGGCCGGATAGACGCTTAAGTACTCTATGGTGCATAATGGGTCATCCATTCGTGTTTTCCAGATACTAGGTACTAGACTGTGGGCTACTGGCTCTGGTTCCTTCTCCTTCCCTCACCACGTACATACGGTTTACTGACTGCTTGGGTTGATACAGATAATACAGGCAACGGTAAACTGGCCGTATGCATTGACAACATCCTGTGGTGTGGTAACCACGCTTACACTGTGGCCCAGGCCATACTGGACGAGGGGCCATCCCTGTCCCAACAGGTGTATATTTGCTACTTGCTGTATCGATATTCTGCATGGTCTTTACTTTCTGTTTATATTCTGTAATGACACTACCTCCCTGCCTACCCGAAGGTGCAGGAGAATTCTGGTGAAAGTGTATAATGTACAAGGGGTCATATGCTATACTATACGATACTGTACTATACTGTATTATATTATACTATACTATACTATACTATACTATACTATATTATACTATACTATACTATACTATACTATACTA
>NAOQ01000916.1:0-21433 GCA_002751075.1 Ichthyophonus hoferi
TGACGCTACAATAGCATTTCAAATGTAAGAGTAGTATAAATGTATCTCAATAATAATAAAATCATTATTAATTTGACAATATAGCTGATTATTGGTCTGATGTTTAATAATAACCCCTGCAATTTTTTAAGATATGCATTTAATAGTATTTAAAGCAAGAAAATTCTTTCTATAACTTTTTAATACCTACTTAAAAAAAAATTGTGGAAAGGAAAGTTAATTCAAAACCAATATGTATCACAACTTACCACTATGTAATTACCCATCACATCTAGTAAGTGATAAACCTTTTGAATGTCTTGATACTCCATCATGATAGCCTACTGACGTATTGGGACTAGCTGAGTTGTAGTCTATATCTTGCATATGCACATACATTCAATCACTCATAGATAATGAAGGGGAGACAGCTCCCTCATGCCATAAATCCCAAGGCATTACTGACTTTGGGAGATACAGGTTAGTGAAAGCATTCAATGTGAACTTTGCCACATTGGCAATTTTATTTCATAAGCTTTGTGAAGGTCAATTATTAAGAACTGATCTTCTTGTCATTATATAGAAGGTCTAATTGAGATACCTAGCTACTCTGTTTTGTTGTGAGGGGTCAGGGACTCACATTTAATGAGGAAATCCGAGATTCTCCATATACTCCTCAATGGTAGAGCATATGTGTTCAGATCCTCTGTCTATTGCAAGAGTTGACAGGGAATTTTCATGCTTGATTTTGACATACAAATGAAAATACTTGAGACAACTGAAGATTTCAAACTTCTTTCTCATCAAGTAAACATCAATATAATAAAAGTACTCATTGTCAAAGTTGGTGACAATATAAGTTATTTTTTAAAAACTTCTTGTTAATATAAAACTATCAGTTGAAAAAGAGCCAAAGCTGGAGAATACTCACGGTGGAGCCACTGGTTTCTCACAAGAAGCAAACTTATACTCTAAGTTTTTTCTGAGTGGATCATCTGCATCTGAAGAAAAAATGACCTTTACCTTCTTGGTTTTGTAAATAAAACATAGGATGGAAATCAGAGTTTTGACATACTTAACTCTTTTTAAAAATATTATTCTTTGTGTTCTTATCATTATTCATAACAGGCATTATGTACAAAGTTACCCAATATTTAATTGAACACATTTATTTATATATGAGATTCAAGCAGTCCCTGACTAAGATTTATACTCTAGTTGCGTAGTTTGTGGTACACAACTGACCTATCACTTGTACCTTGGCCTTGTGGCTCAGTTAAAAAAGTTAAAACTAAAACATCAGGCTAGAGTCAATATTTAAAGCACACTATATGTGGAACCCAAAATAGCAACTTGTCAGAATCTAATGCTGGTATCTGAAGATTCAGCTTTACTCTTTATGGACATAAAAAGTCCGCAAGCTTGTGTTGAAATCTTCTAAAAGGTTTTAGGACTTTTCCTCTTCACAGTTGTTGGAATAGAGGTGTACCCAAAGTTTCTTTTAATCTACAGATCCCAATTTTATTGTAGAGGCTATGATTAAATTACACTAACTCTGGGTACACTAGGTGTAGATATATCTCTCCTATATACTGTCATAATAATCTCTAATGATGAACAAAGAATATATATATTTTTTGTATGATAATTTTATTGTGCAACATTATAAAAATCTAGATTTAGACTAAGTCTGTGATTGCCGGTTATATAGTTGTTGGTTCAGGTCAATACCATTTGACTGTTTCATAATCATTTAAAATAAGGATATTCTCAATTTGGAGCTCTACTAAATTGTTTTCAACATTTTATTAGCAACATATTATCCAATGGTTATTTACAGGATCATTCTGGTTGCTATGTATCTTGTACGTATCATAAATTCCTATGTGTGATTAACTAGTAGTACTTAGTAGTCAGTACTAAATTACAACTGGCATTGCATATTATTATATTATAGCATGGCATAAGAGTATAAAATGTTTAACCATCCTAATGTTAAGGATATACCATCAAATGACTTGATAAAACTACACTCTGACAATGAGAAGAATATGGAGCTAAAGATGCCCGTAAACATAAGCTTGAGGACGTAGCTTCATATTGTCACAAACATAATGCTATTTATATACATAAATAAGTTCATATTTATGAACTTCATCACAAGTCTAGAACCTAATATTAAAGTAATTTTAATAAACTTAAATGGCATGGTTGAAAAGCTATTATAATAGGTTGGCGACTGGGCCTTTAGAGGACAACTCAAAACTGAAAACAACAACCAATGTATATACTAGATACTAGAAAAAATAATAAACTCTTACACATTACTTCAGGGTGACCGGTATTATCACATCCTGAGGATTAAATTGGATGCCAACTTTGTAAGCGGAACCCCATGAAGCCTGCATACCCATTGGTTAACAAGGCAGTTATATTTGTATAGATTTTTTCACCATACATACTTGCTAATCTAAGTGAAATAATTTCATTAAACCTTTAATGAATTAAAATTATATACCATGTTAAGGGGTTCTTTTCATATTCCGTTTTCATGCCCTAGGCAAAATAATTGGCCTAGACCAAGGAGGAGTGTTTAAACAGAAGCATTTAATTAAGTTAGTATTTCTTTAGATAGCTACAATCAGTTAATATTATCAGCAGTTATTATTACACTTGTAATCTGGAAAAATACTTAGGGCAATCTATTTATGTAGTATACAAATCCGTCAAACCAGCATCTACATGGAAACTATTGATCAATGGGATAATATATATATTAAATATCTATTTTCCGATTAGCCAATGTATTTTAGATAATTGAAAAAATTAAATCAGCCAATGACAGGAGTTCCGCAACTATATTTTAAGACATTTTAGATCATAGGGGAAGTCTTGCTGACTTGTTATGTCTTAGTAGTAAGTGAGAATTGTGGCTGGTTGTAGTCACAATTAGCACAGGGACTTTTTCCAAGCTTACTACAAGAATGTTCAAAAGGGTAATTTTATATTTTGCAATTGTTTTTAGACCACAATTGTATATCTTTAGTTTTTAAGGAGAAAATAGTAAATGTTGATGACTGAGAACTGTGTTTATTATTAGTTGTTGTTTTTTCTTTTATACTTTCTCCAATCTTATCCTGATAATCCAATTGTCCGAAATATGTTATGACTATACTGGTTAACGCATCTCACACTACGGGCCCCGTTTGAACTTACTATGTCATGTCACACGTAGAACCAAAGCTCTAGTAACAAGCGCATCAGGCCGTGATTGGTTAATCACACATCATTACAATAGATATATTTTTTGGCCGATCCCATAGAATACGAGACATCTATACCAAATTGTTTCACGATTACTAATCACAGTAGGTTCGATCAAAGTCATAGTATGCAACATATAGGCCCTATTATACCAACAAGTTAACTCACCATCTAAAGAGCTAATACGAATACGAATTCATGATTGGCTCTATTTAAATTATTGAATTTAACAACATAGTTGCTAAACTAGAAAGATTAGCGCTGGCGGTAAAAGCAAAGTACAGAAGCAAAACAAAAGGGATAATAAGGGGGGGCACTCCATAATATATCATAATACGACTTTGATATATATCATTTCTATGAAACAGCATGCTCGTCTGTTCCCTTTCTGTTTTCATTTCACTCAAGACTTTTACAAATATATAACAACTTTGAACATTAGCAATAATACAAGTAGAAGATAAGTTGAATTGAAAACCCACTTCTTTTTTATTTAATAGATATTCATCCCAGTGAAAAGAACCAATTATTAAAGCCATTTTAAAAACCAGTAAATTATTACTTACCCCAGACATATAAAAGCCGCTGGTCTACAGTACTGAATGTTACAATATCATTCCAAAATTATATTCAATGAATAGTTGAGCACAATGTTAGGGTTTGGCTTATTTATAATTTTTCGCGTTGGAGTTTTCCAACGGCATCTAGAAAAGCTATGATATATATTATTTTATTTTGGAATAATCTGCATAAGTGTGGATATACTAACCGAACATTGGCAAGCGTTAATACTACAGTTGACAATGGCAGATCTAAACGTCAGGTTTCACTCTTAATGCCATTAGATAGTTTTATATTGGAAGTGGAAGCAATAAAAATGTTTGTAGATACTCTGTATTTAAATGTAAAGAATATGAAATATCTCTATTATCTGGTAATGAGTAAGTTAGGGTTTTATCTAGGTTTTCCTGCTGTAGCTCAAATTTTGGTTGAGTGATAGAGAAATCTTTAGTTTCTTATCAGGTTTTCTACTATAAATAAAACAAATGTAATCCAAAACTGGGTGAGAATTTGCAGTGATTATATTTTTAATAGCAGAGATATTGATATCAGAATGTTCTAGTTGACCTTCAAGATTGCTATCTATATTATGTAATTCTATATTTCAAATATATTTGACATAATGCTTATATTAGATTTTCCGGAAATAAATAAAAAATGAGACAATACTCTTTGAATGACTGTACAGCAGTCCTTTATTATTCTTTTCAGCCTTGTTTATATACTTCAAGGTGTTTCAAGACATTTCGTGCCATATATTAAAAATATGACTAGTATCTCTTGTACTGAGTTTTATCAAGTAGTTGTCGTTAGGTAAAGGGCAGGCTAAAGATTTAGTTAGCTGCTCTTGAATCTCTCTTTGTTGATCAATGGATATAGAAGCTTTCAGTTTCTTATTTGGCGATGCATTGTATATGTAATAACTGCAATATAATTGTGGCTGCGTGTATATAGTTATGGTATTGTTATTATCAGAAGAATCAACACCAGACTTAACTAGTTGGCCTTCTAATAAAGCATCCGGACTATCTACTTCAACTTCTTTGACAACAAGACAATATGAATCAAAACATAAAAGACATAAATTGAACAGAAAATATTGACGACTGGGAACAGTCAATTTTGACAACTGAGAACTGTTTTTTTTATATCCCTTTTATACACTTTCCGGTTTTTATCGTGCATGTCAACTGCGGGTAAAATTTGTATAGTTGAATTCCCTATCGTACATAGAACTGATTGTAAAGACTAATTTGAGCTAATCCAATTCACGATAGGTCACAGAGACCCACTAGAATTGTGCAATCTTAACGCAATACTTCACTATTGTGTCTTTATTTAGATGGCGAAGTAACTATTTCCTCTTTGATGTGTAAGTGTTCATATATCGCATACCATGTACTATTATTGACAAAGAATTGATCTTGTAACACTCCCCCATTGGCTGGAACGTTGGAGAGAGCCATATGAAAAAAAGAAGATTGTTAACTCATTGATGCGCTTGTACTGACATTTCTTGAGGCTCAATACAGTATCATAAAGGAATAGGTCGGGGGAAAAAAAAAGGACGCTATGGTTCCAACACTACAAAAAAATGTCTCCAACTACTTATTTGGAAGTCTAGTTTTGTACACGAGTATTGAACACATGTATTAAGCCTTAATTTATGAACCAGTAATAACATGACTCAGCTAGCAGGAATGTCATACCAGAGTTTAACTAAGGTAAGATCGTAATGTTTTTTCTATTTAATATAAAAAGTGAATATAAAGAAACGCAGAAATATTATTAACTAGTAATAATATAGCTAATCTAATGGAAATATCATATCAGGATCTAGCTAAGTAATATCGGAATGTTTTTTCTATCTGATATAAAAAGCGAATGTAAAGAAAACGAAGGGAGATTATTAACCAGTAATAGCATGGCTCATCCAACAGGAATAGCATATCCTTTAGCTAAGTAATATCGCAATATTTTTTCTATGTGAAATGAAAAACAAATGTAAAGAAATGACGGAAAAAAGTGCAGCGGAAGCTTTGGTCCCAACGTTTTCTTTTAACGTATTATTACTTTTTCACACACTAAATGCAAAAAGTTTTTATGTCAAGGTGAAATAATCACGTGAAAGAATAGTTCAAGGATCCACCACTTAAATAAGTATGTCCAGCTAACATCTGAATCTTTGATATGATTCGGTGATGGCTCTGTTACTCTATTTGAGCAAATCATTGGTCACTGTCTATTCAGCAATGGAATCTAGATATTCCCATACAGCTCGCAGAATGTAAACACACTGATCACAGGCATATAAAAATTATTAGTAGGCCTTACCAGTGAAGTTCACATCCCTTACGTGACTCATTACACTGCAGTGTATTGCCTCATATATTTATAAAGTAGACGATGATAATTTTTGCACCCGATTAGATAATGTAATACAATACCTTATTTAAATTTCAAGTTCAATTTAAAACCTGAATATGATCGCACTAAAGTGTGAAGTAATGGTTAGCAAACAAAAACACATCGTTTATTTATGCGCATTATGCAAAGTACGTGCTGCCTGTGCATATCATACTCCAATGATCACCACACCAGCATTGTAACATTTATTTATCAAGTAATTAGAAATATGCTATTGGTCTAATTCCTACATAAAAGGGAGAGATTAATGGTATTTCAGCGGTTAAGCAATTAAGGTTTCCCATATTCCCAGTAATTTAAGAGGCTTGCCAGTACTATCTTGTTTTAGTAACTTAAAGAACGTTTCTATGATAAGCTGGACAGCAAGGCATGCCCACTGCCCTAAATATCTAATGAAATCACATTATGCGTAACTCATACCTATAGTAGTTGACCTAAATACACATGTTAAAACAGAAATGTTTAAATAATTTAGGTTATTTTTTTATCTAGCCATAATCAATCAATATTATTAACTATTGCTACTACCTACGTAGTCTGGAAAAACAGTTGGTGCAATCTATTGGTGTTAAATGGCAATCCAAGATGATCGATCAAAAGTGAACCAGGCAACAGCAGAGGTCCCGCAACTATAATAAGGTATCCTATCTAAGACAAGTCCTACTGACTTATTTAATAATCAAAATGTTTTAGCATATATGTACTTCGTATATGCAAAGGGACACGTTTAAAAGCCCCTTAAATCGGCATTCCCTCTCCTTCTAAACAAATATAGATTACAGGAACGCTCCCGTCTCTACTTACTATTCTCAACAACTTATATGCAATCAAATTCGTTTTGCATTGGCTACGAAACAGTCCACCAAATTTTCCAAGAAGAAAACCGGCCAGTATCACGAGTCACGTTAAGAAACCAGAACGAAAGACAACTGGATGACGATAAATATAAAAACAAGAAAGCTGGAATCAACTACAAAGAAAGCACGCAGAATGATCTGAAAAACCAACTTGACAATTTCAAATTTGTAAGTATTTCATACCAAGTCAGAGTAGGCTTCTCCTAAAATTCACAGAGCTCCAGGGCAAGCTTACTAAGCTGCCAAGGACTCGGGGTCCTGGATATCTCCCGCTGACACGTCACGCGCTGGAATTTCACAGGGTTTCATGTGTAAATCTTGATGATTAGATGGCAGGGGACTAGCAGGAGGGCTGGAAGGCAGCATTTCCATGGCCTGTAGATTGATATTCTCTCTTTTCACAAACTGGTGTTGGGAAGGTGGATGAACTTGAGAAGGATATTGGTATTGCATAGGGTGTCCCATGCCATATGATCCCCCCATATGATCAGGTGACGGGTAGGCTGTCATGTGATGGGGCGGTGGTGGCATATTTTCAGCGCTGGCCCAGCCATTGCCACCGTATGCTGGGTGGGGAGGACCATGATATGGTCCTTGCATGCCCTGCCCATATTGTGGTGGCCTGGAAGAGTAGAAGTATCGGGGATCTGGACTAAAACCATTTTGTGGGTCCCTCCAACCAGGTTCAGGGGGCCCGTGATGCGGTGGGGAAGTATAGTGTTTCATATCGCCTTCAGTGGACATAATTCCATCCAGTTTCTTGTGAGCAGGACTTGGTGATTTTGACCGGGGTCGCTTTTCAAATCGTGGTGGACAGGACGGGCGAAGGAGAGGAGAGGCCTGGTTGGGTATTCCCCTGGACGGACATCTTTCAGGCATACCTTCTCCTGAAAGCTGCTCTTCCTAATGGACATTAGCTATTTTATTATGGCAAGATTGTAAAAAACAATACAGGCTGAAAAATGTATGCACGTGCTAGTCTACGCATCTACTCTATTTAACCCAACCGCTATTTGAACATCTGAAAGAGGTAGATTAATAACTAAAGTGACAACACCAACCAAGAAATAACCAATAACAATTATACAATCAATAGGTAGGGAAAACATACCCATGGAATCTGAAACATCAATTCAGGCTTGGGTCTTCTTTTCCTGTTGGGTGGGTCTCTACACATGGGTTCATATTCCGGATCGACAACCCAGAAGGCGCCTTTTCCTGGTTCATTGTCAGCCCGGGGCACTTTGATAAAAAACTTGCTAAGTGACAGGTTATGACGAATCGAGTTCTGCTTATATACAGATATGAATGTATATGAAATAAGGGATTGAGGGAAAAGAAGTTCGAAACAGAAAGGGAAAAGATAGATAATTTTATATTAATAACCAGAAGATACCATCTCCACCTCCGTCATTATAATTTCACCAATGCTGTCACTACTTTGTTCTATACACACTATCATGTACCCCTAGACAAATGTGAGTTAAAGTGAAGTATATATAACACAAGGATACTTAGTAAGTCAAGCACTTCTACCTTCCAGTGATTGATATATACAAGACCACAGAAGAAACAACAATCAAAACAAATACATTGCTACACATTTTCTCATTAAACATAGACAAACTCAACTATTTGATTGTAGTTCGAAAATAATGTTATTTAACATCACAATTACAACAAAGAAATACTTCCCCCCCCCCCCATATTTTCCCTATAAGCACACACCGGCTTTATCATGAAAGGGCCAGAAGAGTAATTCTGGCTTATAATAAGTATTCGAATATTCTAGATATATCAATTAAACACCATACGTGAATTAACCCTTCACTAATAATAATATTAGGATAGTCACTCTACTTATACAGACCTGTGAAAGGGATGATGGAATCTGATATATAATCATAATAAAACAAAGACAAAGGAAAAACAAGGGTTATGTAAGGTTCACTGACCTGCCAGCCATTATCTTGTTCACGATAGTACGGGTATGTACTCATGATCCAACGATAGATTCCATTGAGGGTTAATCGCTTCATAGGTGCACACAATATGGCCTATTCAAAATAAACAAGTCAGGCATTGAATACCATAAGTATGCATCTATGTATGTATGCAAGGATATATACGCAAAATTTCTATAAAATCCTATACATTAGCATTATATTTATAAAGGCATAAGTTTTTTACAGATATAAATATAACGCTACTGAAAATAAAAAGATAAAAAATCATATAGTTAGCTAACATGTCTGCCTCAAGCTGTAACCACTTAACCTAACCAATCTTCCTATATCTAGACCGTACGTATATACGTCGGGTATTAGAAGCTTATCTTGAGCATAATCATAAGTAGATATAAAGTACAACAGACACCAGTTCCATATGTTCCGCAATATCCTGTAGAAAATCAAAAAAAACATACCTTCCCAATAAGCACAGCATAAGAAAAGGGTGGTTTAGTTTTGGGGTCCCCCTTATATTGTTCAGGGGCCTGTGTAGAGAAGTAGGTAGGCGAGGTGAGTGAGTGAGTCACAGAAAAAAAATCCTAAGAAGTTTTGTATCTAACAATGTAGCCTATAGAATAAGTAATCATATCGTATATATTCTGTAGGACTTATTAGTATCGGCATAGTTTTCCAATGCTACCTATACCAATATAGCCACCCACCCCCCTATATATCATTATATCATGATTGGAGTTGGAAAATATGTGGTAAATTAAAAACAATGCAATTTGACCTTACTAACCAATAATTAATGCCCATACAGAACATTCTATTACCAATGAATTAATATGATCACATTTTTGACAAAATAACCTTGAATCATTAGTGGCTACTATGATTTTTAATTTCCGCACAGAGTTCCAATTTAATGTGAATATATTTCCAAAAAAAACACCAAATTACTAGACAAAAGTAATTCACTAACCATCCAGCTCTCGTTTCTAAGCAGAAACAGAGTTCAAACAAAAATAAACTTGCTTAGCTACAATATGGGAGCTGTTCTCTAAATATATTACTACCGGAATAATTAATTACAACATGCCCATAGAATAATGCAATATAGTGGGAAAATATAAAAATATATTCATTCTACACTAACCAAATAAATCAGTCGAGAGTAGAGTATGTAAGAAGATAGATAGATAGATATAGATAGAGATATAGGAGTAAACTCCCTCTTACCCCCTCTTCATAATTAACAGGCGAGGCAGGGCATGATGACGTAGGGCTAGGGGTGAAAGATGGTTCGGGACGATTGAATCCTAAGGTTTCCTATAAGATGATAGTATAATCCAATAACTAGATAGATTAGTTGAATTATCCACCAAGTAGTGCTTTATATTTAACAAAGTCTATTACTAACATAAGAAAATAAATAAAAAAGAAAGAAGGATTCGTATTGGTGCTATATCATAGCAGCATCACCAATTAAAAAGGTGCATAATTGACTCATAAATTACATAGCTCCCTATTAATACCCTTCAATCACATGAGAGTTACTAACCCCAGTCTTCGAATTGGCCTGTGGAGAAGTGCCTCTCTGCAATAATTGGACAGGAGGAGACTGAGCTGATGAATTGTTGTCATGGTTACCGTGTACACCATCTATATATTTAGGTGAAATAGCCTCTCTATCTCCATTTCGAACATCATGTCCCTCTTCATTTATATTGTGAGATGATTTCTCTACAGGTTTCACGTTTTGGGTGACAACTCCGACAGGGAGGAGGAAGAAAAAGAAGGCTTCGCCTACTGATATAATACCCCTGCGTAGAAAGGAAACATCTAATGTTAGAAAAATATGTATATATATTACTGTACGAAGAAAATTGTAACTGCTTAGTCAGCAGCATCCCAATTGAATAGATGTTTTAAAATGATTAACAGAGGTATCATCTATAGGGAACAGTGTTTAAGGTATATATATATGCCACTTACACATTCAACTTAGCTAAGACATTATTACCGCTTTCCTACCAAGCAATAAAAATATGTTTAATAATGTACAAAGGTAAAATGTTAATTATTAACCTAGAAATGCGTGAGAATATGAAGTAAAAAGCACAAAAAAACCATAATTCCCAGAAAGCTTCTATAGCCACACCATATTCCATGATCTATGATAGAGAATTCAATTATACAAGAAAAAAAGAGTAGGATCTAACTTACTTGTTCGACAAGGTAATTTTCTCGCAATTCTGAGGATAAAAACGTCCATTTACTGTTACTCCGTTTCTCCCTGTGCACTCCAACTCAAAATGCCTTGTAACAAAATTGTAAGCTATACAAAGATGCAAACGAGAAACAGATTTTGACCTTCCCAAGTCGACATCAACTTCATCTTTATGCGCGGTTTTCCTCCCCAATTTAACCTTCAACGAACGAACATAATATTCAAAATCAATGCCTTGAAGTTTACAATAGGCAGGACGGGATGCCTCCAACGGTTGAGAGAGAACAGCATTGCGTGCAATGTTGAGGTTGGTAGCTACCTCCTCCTGCTCCTTCGTCTGTTTTTCATAGTCTAGCTGACTGGTATTATCCTTGCTAGCTTTGGTGTCTTTCGATTTCTTTCTTTTTACGACCATTGTGTCATTTGTATGCTTACCTTTTTTTTTTTTGGTATATACAATTCAGATTTCAATAAATAAAAAATATGAATTATAACCGTAGCATACGGACTAAACAGTGAGAAACTCAACTATAAATACAGTTTATATTAACTAGCAACAATAACCAAGGTAAAGACACTATTTTTGATTATTTTTCTAATATAAAGAATTTATCTTTTTTTTTTCTCCACGAATTTTTTTAACTTTGTTATGGATGTTTCAATCCATCAGAAAGTTTTCTAATAGTCTATTTTAATCAAGGTACCATTTACCTATATAAATACACACACAACTATACAGCAAAACTTATCAGACTGTATTGCATGTGTTCTTCGTAAATTAACGATACGTTCCTTTGTTTTCATTTATCTGCATTATAATTGGCTTATATTACCGGACCTATACAACGCATGATATGAAACCAAAACCGATCGGGTGGAAATACTTAAATATAACCATATTTATTTCTTTTTTCTAACCACAAAATCATTTTTAAATTTTTCATTTATTTTTATATTTTTTTAAAAAAATTATTAATTCATTTTGGATATAAAGGTAGAGTGGGAAAGATAATCTTTGATCTTGTTGTCATGATAGATTTATAACCGCATCTAGGGATGATATCTGGTATCCTAATTAGGATAAATGCTCACTTAAGTAGCATTTGTTTTCTTTAAATACATCCATTCTATTAGTTACTATGAGCCAATTGAGCATATGTATATATATACTTTCGAATAACCTACTGCTGAAATTAATTTATTGGACAAAATACTATGACATCCTATTGGGGCAGTTAGTTATCCTATAATAATTTACTGTCCGCAAATCTAAGATTATTATTTTGACCGCATAGTGTTTAATGTTTACATTTTCTAACTCAGGATAATTTTTTAAAATATAAAAATAATAATTGGTTTTATGCTTGAAGAATGGAGATTAGTTTAATGAGATTTATTATAAATAGAGTACAGATACGAGACATAACACTGTCGTCTACAAACTCTCTTCAGACTACGTCAAAAGTTTTTTGCATATTGCGTTCTACTGGTTTTTAAAATAGGCGAACCAGTATAAAGGTTTATTATTTCAATTATCATCCAAGCCAATAATATAGTTTGTTGTGGCTCTCAATATCTTTTAACCAGTGGTAAATGATTTAAACAACACCATATCATGCATATATGTTGGCATTCTTTGAACAGAGTCAGCACGAAATATCAACATATAGTAAACGGTTGCCTATGTCAAGATATACAGTTGATAGAATCATATATAAGCTGCACTATATATAACGCGGTATAATTAATTTCCGCCTCCCGTAAATTTAAACAATAAGTAAAAGATATTTCTTTAAACCATAAAATTTAAGATTTGTTATTTTATTAAACTTACTGCTCAAACAACTTTCATGGTCTAATAATTATTATACATTTAAATTATTTTCTATTTTTAACCACCAAAGATGGTTTTAATTTATGTACATGATAATCATGCAATAGGAGCTGAAAAGATAAGCGGTGTCAACAACAATAAGCTTACAAATTACACGTAATAAATATAGACGATAATCAGCTTAAATGAATGATATAACTACGCATTAAATGCAGCATAGATAATGCTAGGGAGGGTATTTAACCTACTACCATGGTAACCTATTGATTTGTAATGTCTTATCTTACCGTTACTCATCCGAGACCTATCTAAGCGAGCGTTGGCAAAATAATTAGGTTTACTCCCTGCGCGTCAAAATGGTATGCCTAGGATTTGATGCAATAAAGATAAAAAGGACGATAAGATAAAACATTAAAATATATGATAGAATTTACTAGAAAGTCGACCAGTCAGGTCTAATACAGTCATACCATTGGAAAACTTGCTTACTGTCGATCTACAACCACAGTGATTTAGCCTATAGTTATTATTCATATTGCAAGTTGCAAGGCAAGAAGTATAAAGCGCCTCTAAATTCGGAACAATCGTGTGTTCCAAAAGCAGTACTCACAAAGACTTCAGCCTGTCCTTTATCTGTTGATCACTACTTAAAACAACTGGGAGATTAGCAAACTGTACGTCAAATAGAACTTAGTACCATAGATACTAGCTTTCCAGAATTAAGTTTTAACACTATTTTTGGTGTAGTTTAATATATTTACATACATTAATATAATCCATATATCTGTTGGGTATTTGTTACTAATATGTACCATTAGAAAAATTACGCTACTAGTCAATCGGGCTAATTAATTTCCAACTAATTGTCGATTGATTTTCATAATATATTGGTTATTTTGTGATTAATTAATTGCTATAGAGATTTTGCACCACCAAATGTATATATTACATTACATATACCTAACATACTTTAAAAAAAATTCAAAGACAAATTTTCATCCATTAGAGATAGTACACAAGCATAAAACCTTTTTAAGCCATGTTTTATGCTTAAGAATAATAAATAGCGAGATAACTTAAATGGGGAGTGTTGTATAAAAATCTAAATTTTATTACAAAATGATTAAGTAGCAAATGGAGAGTGACTATTACTCTTAACTATAATTGTTTACTATATGTGATTAAATCTATATAATATACATAATGGATCTAATCTATAAATAATCTAGTTTGTATGTATATGCCATTCTATATATAATATAATCCGTAGCATACAATACAATAGAATCAATACGTAAACAATAAAATATAATCTATAAAATGTGGTATAAAATGTAAATTCTATAAACCAATCTGTATACCATATATATCAACCCCATAAAATATTATCTATATAATATAGTTAGATATAGATAAGGATAAAAATGGCAATGTAGGGTATTTTAAGGTTACATTAGCATTCTACTTAGGAAAAGATATTTTTAGAACCTGTAGGTTCTTCATGCTTTTCGTGGCTTTGATTGCCTCTACAACATGAGATAAGGTTATTAGAAAAGTTAAAATCTGAAATAATGAAATTCATACTTTAGTCACATAACTATTCACACTGGGTTTAATATTCATGGAAGTTAATTTTAAAACACCAAAAAGAATGGCCATTGAGCACAGGTTTCAGAATTGTTTTATTATGACAAAACGATACTTTCCTGGTATCTTATTTTCCAATTTGCTTATGGCATTAGACCGGGCCCGATAAAGAACATGTTGCTTTTCGGGACACCCTGCACCAATAAAAAATTGACTCAACTGACCTAGCACGTAGCCTTTTAAGTTCCTATGTTTTGTTTTCGCCTATATTTTGTTTATTTTACATGATATTCAAATATCTTACCCAACTCTAATGTATTGTGTGTATATACAGTAATGACAAAACAATTTTTTACTACTGTTTCTCCATATTCTGTTTTCTTGGTTGTGCTTTTTATTGTTTATGCTTTACAGGTCGGATTTTACTGTTAATTTGTTTATGCAACATTAAAAATAGCCCTTTTTACTATAAAACGTAGACAACTACTAGAGGAGATCACATAGCAACCCACAGGTAAAGAAAAAGTAAACCTAGTCCTTTTTGCTATCTTGTTTTATGTTTCACGTATCACAACTTTCTAATATACTAACAGAGGAAAAGACTACTTTTTCTCGGATCAAAACCATGGTGTATGCAATTTTTATATGTTAGGTAGAATGGCCACTAGAACATAATATTATACTTTGTATTTTTGATACAATATTGTATCATTTAAGCATGCTTTAATCACCAGGTATTTTTTTATAAACAAACATAAGCCTAGTATATCATGCTTAATAAATGCCTCAATATGACTTATAGGTACCAGTTTTTACATGATATGAGGATATATATGACTATACTTGTGCATATATATATATATGCAATAAAAGAACATTAATAGATTCATTAGCTAGTACTTACTCTAATCTAATCATATTTTTAAGCATTTATTTACACTTATTTAATCAATTAGTAACCCATGCAACAACATAGCTATCCCTATATACTATCCAACACTCTGTACGAAGTTTACCTGATATATACGTGTATACAGGAGAGAAAATATATATAATCAATCAACTTAGATTAAAGTATATAGATGGAGTATAGAGAATTCATCGCGACGCAATTCAGTGATTGAATCAATGCAGGGTGTTGATGGTGTTATCGAGTCAGTGGTTTGTTTAATAGCTCTGTGAATATTGTTAGTGTTGCCCGTGATAACTCTCTAATTTTCAATAACGGGGATGTTTAGATCAGTTTAACTTTCTATTAGAAGCCTGATACATTTGTTCTCCTCCATGTCACAGCAAGTGAAGTGCCCTCTGAGTTATACTATATATTGCAATTGCCTAGGTGAACAGATCTAGAGCGTATTTTGCCTATGTTGGAACCAACGCTTTCACTACACTTGGATAGACCATTTCTTATTCTTAATGTTCTTTTTTATTGTTTTTTTATCGCAGAGAAATGTTTCTTTTTAGTTAGTCTGATAGGAAATTGTTAATATATATTCATTCTTCTGACTAGTCAAAACTCGGTGCTAAAGAACTGCCAATTCAATTAGCTTACAGAATAGTTTTTCTACATAGATCTGAAAACCAATCAGATTTTTCACAAGTAGCGATCAGTGTGTTATTTTTAGATTGAATAGAAAAAAACATTTCAGAGTTCGGGAGCCAATTGGAACTTTATAGAGGTCTATTGGTTGTTCCAGATTTGACTGGACAGACCAGATCAAAACAATACTTTATGCAAAAGAAGTGTAAATATAATGTTTCAAAAAATCATAAGAACACTGCTCAGCCATGTCAAACATTGTCCATATTAGTTAATAAATTACATTTAGAAATGAAATATACCTATACTACTTTTTTACTAGTATTACGCCCTCTGATTCCCAAGCGATAGAAATTTATCAGCCAGATACTTGACTAGAGGACCAACTAGTCAAGTCTGATTTTAGATACTTAGAAGGAAAATAGGATAGTACCTATTTACAACCACACAGTTCTAGATCACAGTTATTACATTCATTAAAAGCTACATGTTAAGAAGTTAAAAGTGTCCTTTTAACTAGAAAAATTGTATGAGCGGCAAGCAAAACATGGAAGGGGTTTAACTTATCCCTTAACTAGTAATAACTATTCAGATCAATTAACATTGGACACAAATACAATACACCAAATAAAATACAGTACCTCAAATACCATTTTTATATCCCATAGCTTATAATGTTACCAATGCTTTAATTTTTGCTAACGCATCTGCTTCTATCGACTATAATATTGTGTTAAGAGTTTTAATTAACTATATCTTTATAAATTATCAAATAAAACTTCAACATCTTCTATCAATGTCTCTACAGTCTTGCAATTGCTAGAGGAAGCCATATCAATCTTTCATTGTACTGGGACAATTTAGTGTCTGGCCTTCAGCAACGCACTCTACAATTAATAGCGTTATGAGCAGCTCTATCCTATGCCAACATATCCTTTACTGAATCACTTCGGAGACTCATTGGATTATCTGCCAAAAACAGGGATATATATATCCTGGCTGCCCAACTAACTGCGCTCTCCTAGTTTTATCATTATTATGTACCCAGTCCTCAGCTTCTTTTAATCTGTTTAAAAAATAATAATTTATTATTATTATTAGCCTATTTGTACTTTCTGAATACAAGAGTACACGTTAAAGCATACATTCAGTCGGTATTCCTTCAATTATAAATGGATACAGGTCACATGAACCAAACCTGTCTATTTCTATATTTCTTATCAACTAATTATTATTTAGAAAATAGAATGATGTATACATAATATATATATACACTGTTGCATGTTCACAACAAACTATATTTTGAATCTGGACAAATACGTGCGTGTGTCGAAATTTAGGTCAATGGAGGCTCTTTCCTCCAGGCTTGTCCTTGATCCATGATATCATTTCAGGTGGATTCAAAGCTGAAATTTGCCGACAGCGGAGTCTCGCTAGGCAAAGTGTTGGCGGATGAATCGCATGATTCGGATATATAGTTTACTCTAATCTTTTTGTTCTGTCTTCCAAGCCGTGATGTGGTGATAGAGTGAATACAAACTTGAGTTTTGTGCTGATGATGTCTTTTGAAGAAGTAGTCTCTGGCTTCCAGTCATTACTAAGCTATAAAGATACTTTCAATCTAAATCAAACAAAATTTATTTATGACTACAATTTCCGGTCTTCGATACAGATCTAAGGTTTGGTTTGGCCTGCAGTTACTTAATATAATACAGTCCTAATAACTGAGCTATGTATTGGACTTAAGATTATGTCCACTTCAGTAAGGTGATATTCCGTTGTATATGTAGCACCCTCACTATGTTCTCACGTTCTTATAGTTAACTTATAACCAAATTGGTTACCAAATATTTATTTCTATTTACATACAATAAAAATATAATTCCCAAGCTTGACCTCCGAACAAATCATTATACTGGCTTGTAGTTTATATATATAAATGCCAAAGGTTTAACTGTCATAAAAGTATCTATTAATAAGTGTCATACCGCTAAAGTAATGAAGTTTACACAAAGGCGATTACTGCCAATTAAGCTATTTTATTTTAGTTGAGGAGGGGGAAAATCCAGCTAGACCAAGGCCATCAAAGTGATGACAACAAGAATAGATACCACCATGGCAACCATCCTAAAGGTTTTCCAGAACCGTTCAGAGTATTTATGCCTATAGGGTAATGGAAAGGATAATAAGTGATCCCTACTACCGCCATTATCTGTACACTTATTTTCACATTCAATGTAAATGGTCTATGTTCTATCTGACATCGAGAAAAACAACCGCACTGTGTAATTTACTCACGCATTAGTGTCCTACGCCAGGTCCTATATTTTCCAATTGGTTTTATGTAGATACATACATAGATACATACATTTATATATGTATACATATCTAAATACACACATGCCTACACACACACACACACATACATACATACATACACATATATATATATATATATATATATACACTACTACTGTACTTACTGAGCTCTCCATTCCTCGACATCTAGAATAGCATTATGCTGATTGTTTGGCAGTTCAAAGGCCGAAGGAAGAGGGAAAAGTTGTGTATGAAATGAATTCAAAAGATAAACCACCTGTAGGAATCAGAGTATAAACATTTAAATACTATAGCATGTATAATAATAGTACATACTCAGTTTATCTTATCGTAAATGGAAGCATAATAGAGTTAATATTAGCTTTTTATCGGATGTATCCTGTTGTATTCAACCAAGGAAAGGTACAACTCCGTCTCAAAACATTTTAAAAAATATATTGTTTTCTACCAATCCACCAACACGATTGAAAATTAAAATAACTATAAAATATAGGAGAAACCATACATAGAGGTTGGATGACAAACAAGCATATATATTCATATGAATCTACACCTTATACTTTATGCCAATTGACCCAAGTTACCAAGTTAATAGAGTAATACTATCTTACTATCATCTATGAACAGCTGAGCTTTAAAGTAGAAAAAAAATAAACATGTTAATACATAACTATGATACCATATATATATAGATATTTTAAAAAAGAAAGAATGATTGATAGGATCTACATAGATAGAAGGTATGTATAGGCATTGTCACGGGAAAAAGGCACATGAGTATTGAATAACCCTTTGTTCAAGTACATTTAATAGCTAACATAGATGTAAAACCCACATGTAAGGGTCTTACCACAACATCCCTTACAGTATACTTACATACAGTAATATAGTATATAGGATATATTAACACATCACAGTATATATACTGTATACTATATACATATATTATATACCTTATACTATGTACTATATGCTTTATACTATGTACTACGTAATATATACTATATATATTATACTTATACTATACACTATATACCTCATACATATATCAACAACCATAAAACAAACACAAACAAACATAAACAAACACAAACAAACACAAACAAACCAAACCTAACTATACCTGCTCAGCACTAGGCAGAGAATAGTCAATATCATCATTTAAACAGACAAATTGTGGCCTTTTTTTAAGAACTTCATCTAATTGTTGCTTAACTACTTTAACATTATTCTTTAACATGTGAAATAGTACTATTCCATCATTCACTTTCACAACTTCATGACGATATTTCTTATATCCCACGGTGGTATTATGTGATTCAGCAATAGCCAATCCACACTTTGTAAACACCTCTTTAGTAATGGTTACACTCTCATAATTAGCCGCTCTCTGGTTCATGTTTCTTTGAGATCCTGTGATTCCATTGCCACAATCTGTTATGTGATTGGGTTAAATTCAGATTTAGATATTATTATATTAGAAATTGGTAACTTAGGCATGTTGGAACTTCATGATGTGAGAGATATATACATATACATATATACATATAAATATATACATATATACATCTATACATATGAACTCTTGGCAAAGAGAGAGGAAAGGGAAAAGATAGCAGAGTAAGAGAAAGAGGAGAAAAGATAACATTCACATCGCACAATAGATGTAGATAAATACATAGGGAGAGCATTAAAACACACAAAAAAACATATATTACAAGAAAGTGTTATATATATGACGATAGAAGAATATATTTATATATTTACGTATATGCTGGTAGAAATATACCTGCTTGTATGCTACTATATATAGACCAAGGCCAGTTAGTCACATATACGTCATGAGACGTTGTTCTATTGGTTAGAGAGGAAATCAATGATAAATAAGAAAAATAACCAATGACGAAGGCACAAACAAATATAAAAGGGATAGGGTGAAGCCTATTGGACTAACCAATGAGGATAGAATAAAGATGATGTAATTGGTTGTCATCCAGGGGCGTGGGATATAGTAATAGGGCTATCATTCTAACCTCGCTCTTTGATAGGGTCCTATGGAGGTTGGGAGTTGGTAATTGGTGGAGTATCATATCAGTGTAGTGACTATAAAGTAAAGCTAGCACAAAACCCTTTTCTTAATACGAATATAACGTATATATATATGAGTGTCAAATTCAAAATACATAAGCAATCCAGTAAATGTTTATATATCTACCATTTAAAATGTTTAAAAACACACATAATCTCTATGAGCCAGTTGGAATACTTGGTTATATATACAGGCCAATAGAATAAACCACACCCATTCAATATATGACTTAAATATATACTTTAAACGAAACAACCAGCACAAATTAACCCATAAAGAAGTATAAAACAACACTACAATGCAAAAAGTACAAAAAGCAAATGGAATTTAGCTATAAAAAACACACTGTAATACAAGTACACAATAATAGACATAACACGAAACAGAAACAGATAATATAAACAATATAAATAATATTAAGTGATAGTAGCTCTTATTCTCTACATAGACTCCGATAGAGTATAGGAAACTGCAAATCACTTAATAAATTATAGAAGAAGTGTAAAATAGCCCCAACTAAAACCAGAACGCACAATAATTAATAGGACATTATCGTTTCTATACATCCTATTGTAGGAGTACAAAGGTTACTAGATAACGAGATTTATATGCATATAATGTAAAGTAGTATACACATATACTATAAGTACACAGTCATGCAAATAGCACAAGATAGCAATACATAACATAAACAATATATATAATATACTATACCATATTACACTATACTATACTATACTATACTATACTATACTACACTATACTATACT
>NAOQ01000920.1:1434-13053 GCA_002751075.1 Ichthyophonus hoferi
TCTACATCAAGGATTATTGGCTATATTTATTAGAACATGAATTATTCATTCAAAACATAACTCTATGCGTTAAACCTCTATATTAATATATTCTAATTATAAACCCAATTTTTTTAAAGTAATTTACTGCTATATTTAGTTATTTCTAGCCTAACAAATCTTTCTTCAGTTGATTCCGCCTTCGACATACGCAAATGTGTTTTCTGATTTCCTCACGGAAGACATGCTTGAACGTATACTATTACTATTGCGTGATTATTACAGGTGTGTATCACACATTATGTTGCTGCACTACAACTGTATGATTGCTATTGAGCCTCTTGTTGCCATGAACTCTATAAGTATTGTAGCATATTTCACTATAAAGTATTAGCCAGTTGATTATCACCATAGTCCACTATGACATTAAAGTTACGATATGACAGGATAGATTATACTATTTGATGTCATTTTAGATTGTATGATTTTACCAGATAATCTATTTTTATCCTATAAGTAGGGTAGTGAAACTTTACACTAGACTTACTTATTATTTGAATGTTGTTTGTGTTCCTATGCCTTTGCATCCACTAGAAAGAATAATTTGTTTTGAAAAGGAGTGTTGTTTAGGTATTAGAAAAGGTGAAAATACAGGAATCTAAAGTTAATTGGATAAATATTTGCAACTTTAAAATTTTATTATGTAACCAACGAGTCAATATTATATATACTTTCTATTGCCACTGCATAAAAATATTAACTAAAACACACTTTCTCCCTTCTTTTTTTTTCTTTTCCTTTTTTAACTTTAGCGACAACAAGGCTGTGTACGACATTCTCATGGCATTAACTGGAGTAAATCGGTTTGGAATAGTCAAGATCTTCATGTCGCAGTCTGATAAAGAAGGTAATAATCCATTGCCTCGCTTTTTCCTCCTAACATATTATGCATATCTATATTCGTACATATAGAAAGTCTATAATATATGTATTGTATGGGATATTTTTACATATTTCACGTTTCCTATAAATTAATCCACCCCTTTCCTATTTTATATCACTCTGTTGCGTCATTCTATTACACACTATATACTTACACATTTATAATATACAATTCTACTCAGTGCTTAAATCCCTACTGTCCCGAATGGTCGATGGTGAGGGACAAACAATAGAAGAGGGAAATGTGGACATATTGGCGTCAAAGTATGGTCTCAATGACTGCACTTTTAATATCAAAAAATGTTCATGATTATCTTGCTCTGATACATAGCCAACCATGAATGGTTGTGTAATATTATATTATTACATTAGCAAAACAAATAAACAAATAAAAAAATATAAAAAAATAAAAAACCTGTTTATTGATTTATTTATTAACATGTAGTGTCGTGAGGTAATCATATCACAGGCTATAATTAGTTATGATAGCGTTATGCGACTATTGGTTGACCTAACTAGAAATTGACGATGCCAGTAACATACATTCAAGTGATTTGATTATTTAATTGAGCAAGAGGATCTTGAAAACAGCTCAACTTTTATAGATATATGCCAACGTCCTACACCACTACGGTTGGCATGGCAATTATTATTATGAAATCTATATAAACTATTTGAACTCCACACCAATAATAAAAGAAAGATCTGGTAGGAGAGCTAATCAGGAGGTCGAGGTGACTATGGCCATCTAGATCTGGATAAATATATTAGCCAATAACGACCCGACTACAACTAGATGGATCTAGATGCACACCAATCAGTGTCGTGGCTTTCTGTATATCTTATATGCATGAATAGCTTGGCTTAGATAAAAAATTTAGTAGCATTCTTGGTATCAGCCGGAGTGGCTGGATTAACGTCGGGAACTTCTAAGTGGGTGTGGAGAGGATGTTCATCCAAATCCTCAAGACTATCATCACTGGTTGATCCGACCGCAAAGTTGACTTTCTTGTTGGCATCTAGGGTGGTATTAGATATCCGTTCCGCTGTGTAGTGAAATGGGCGAGGATGGTAGCGTAGCGTAGAGTAGTAGAGTAGAGTAGAGAAATAGGTTAGTAGTGGTAAGTGTTAAGAGTATGTATGCGGTTGTGTTGATGTGAAAGAACATACACCATGATATAAAAGAAAGCATTGGTTCATGTGAGGTTGTTGTACCAATAGTAATGTATGATTAATACGAAGGACCAATAGGAATCGAAATAATAAGGTATAGTGATCGCTCACAGCAAATAAATAAAAAATTAAATTTTAATTTTAAATAATACGATTGAATATGAATAGCAATACTAAGATGTAGACAAAGAGATTAGACCAATGTATCCGATAATAATGAATTGTATCCAATGATAATCAGTAGTACCCTATAGTAATAAACAGAAGGTATGGATAAATCACAGAGGATCCATAAATGTATACATAAGCCCAATTTTAATAAGATATAATAACAAAGATACTTACTCACTACCCCTTTTTCGCCAGCTTTTAGAACTGTGTCGAAGTCTGCAAACAGACCCTGATCTACCTCGAAGCTTTTACCCTACATGTACATATGTGGTTAATATTTGATAATAGTTCTCTCGCGCTACGAGCATCTAAAATCTAGGCGAGGAAAAAGTATATGATAGACTGTATCTAGAGCATAGTAACAAATACATAGTAACATAAACATATACATACCCATATACATATACGTATACACAACTTACCCCTTCTCCGGGCTTCAGGTTGACCATTCCTTTTTTATAACGTCCAGGTCTGGGTGGCTTAACAGCTTTAACGGCCATGCCTGCCCAATCGATATCTAGATATATATGTAAATTTTAGTGTTTACTCTCAAAGGTTGGGGCTAACTACATACAAATATCGCCCAATAAGGACGAGATTTTACAATTTTATATGAACCTGCTTCATAAGTCAATGGTAGGGTGATATGGTTTAAAGAATCTATTAAGTCGGTCTCTATAAATAGCTTTATATATAATTGGTCAGTATATATATTCATATGCCTGTCATTAGCGGAGAGCCAATCACAAATATTAACCACACTGTTAGACCAATCATAGAAGCATTAACCATATTTTTAAACCAATTATATATATTAACATACTGCTAGACCAATCATAAATAAGAAGCACATGGTTAGACCAATCACAAATATTTAGCAAACCTTTAAACCAGAGATGCCTCTTGACCTCTGCAATTCCACCTTTACTACCTAGCCGACGCCTACCACAAACCAAGGCTATGTTAATGCGAGCTTATATGTATGTATGTATGTCAAAACCCATCTTAATCTTTTCTGATGATCATCAATGGATAATGATGGTCTATGTCTATCCCATACCACTATAATAACCTTATACTAATATATAGGTATATAGGTATATATGTATATAAAACATGACTAACAAGCAATATGATGTTACTATCTGATTGATAGGCCTATTTTAAACATCCTTCTAATCCAATCAAACGTACCTTCGGTCCACTATTAAAAGTTTATGTACCAGTTCTTTCACTTGAATACTTAGCGGAAAGGAGGTAGGAAAGGAAAAGGTACCAGAGAGAATGTCTCTGTATAAGCCAATAAATGATTAGGTATACGTCATGTAATACCTTTATATGGGTATATTAAAAAGGTACCATAGAGAATGTCTCTGTATGAGTCAACAAATGATTGGGTATACGTCATGGGTTCCGTTATCTTACTGGTTGAAAATTCTAAAAAGTCAGATAATGGCAGCCAATCAAATAAGTCATGAAAGAAAAAGGAGTTGTATGATTGGGAGAGAGAAAGAAACTAAGATAATATATAAAATAAAAGAAATACAGGGGTATTAATACCAACAAATCAAATATCTCAATGAATGATTAATTAAGAACTGTATAGCAACAAGGTATCAAATGAAATGGGCCTTTTATAATATATATATTAAAATGTATACTATAGCGGGAAGATTGGCCAGCGTGATATCCTACCTATAGTCTACTCTGCCACGGTCATCTGTGGTCACAAAGGGACCTCTCCCAACAAGTAGTTCGTAAATGAAAACCTGGAAGTAAGCACAGGGTATGGGTAAGTAAGTAAGTAAGTATGTATGTATGTATGTATGTATGGTAAGGTATAGACTGGGAAACAATATATATATGTGCAATAGATATAGCATGAAACATGACAACCTGGGAGAACGCATGCGGATAAAGTTACATAGGTCAACCATTACATTACAATATAATATAATGAAATAAAATTAAATAAAACGAAATTTATACACCTTTATATAGGTCTATATAGAATCGTTTCATATAAATCAAATCATATTCACGGATGGGCATTAATTAAGATTAACTCATTAGGAATATGCTTTGAACACGTCTGGGATATTACAACAGAAAAAGAAAGAGTCATAACTGATAGCCCATTGGTGTAATAAAATGTTAAAACAAATACCATGACTTACCCCTAGGCTCCACAAATCAGCTTCCTTGTTATAACCTTCCCCTTTAACAACCTGCAAGTCCTCGTAATTAATTAGTCTGTTTTATTTTCCAATCCAATACATCTTTTAGCCGTAAATAAAAACAAGCCCTGCTCATTTAAGCACCCAATCACATTTGCCTTACTGAAAGATAAATATAGAAAACACTACAACTACCAATCACCTAACACTACTCTACTCTACGATAACCACTTACCTCTGGCGCTACATAGTCTGGTGTTCCACACAGTGTATACGTTTTATCATCTACTTCGACGTGTTTGGCAAACCCAAAATCAATCAATTTTAAATGACCCTTCTCATCCAAGAGCATGTTCTCAGGCTATATATAGGTATAGGTGTATGTATGTATATGTGTATATGTATGTGTATGGGTGCAGGTGCAATAGTACAAGTTAGTATGACTTATCACGAGTTCTATCGTATACATTGACCTATTAGAGTGCCTATATAGCAGGAGGTCGTTTTGGGGTAATTTTGTATAGGTCTGATAGTCCGGAGGTAGTATATATATATGTGTTAATACTATCAATATTAGTTGTAATGGTTATATCATGCTTAAATAGATACAGGTAAGGATAGAACTGTTTCATAAAGGAGTATAATATATACTATAATCCTATGATAACATATAGTTTTAATATAGTATATATTCCTAGTACATAGCATATACACCTATATACCCTACCCTACATAAAACTAAATGCAATATCCCAACAAAACAAAATGGACGTATAGTAGTTATAATATACTCATAGATTTAACAAATACCTATGATTGGCTTATCATATATGTAGTAATACCGACAACTCTGTGCTGTAACACACATTTAGGAAAATAATTAATACGATTGGCGATATGTCGTTTAAACGTTTTAAAGGATAAATGTTATAGGTGGAACACGATCACAATAAAACACGAAAGAGAACGAGACCCTACCTTGAGGTCTCTGTATACTATATGCTCTCGCTCATGCATGTATTCTAGGGCTAGCATCAGTTCAGCAACGTAGAACTTGGCTCGTCTCTCGCTAAAACGTCCATGTTTGGATGACCGGAGATGGGAAAATAGCTCGCCACCAGGGATGTATTCCATAATGTAGTAGATGTGCTGGGCATCCTGTGGGCAGAGAGGGAGAGAGGGGGAGAGCGATGTAAGGAGGTAGATAGATAGGTAGGTACATAGTTAGGTAGATAGGTAGGTAGGTAGGCAGATAGGTATATATAGATAGGTATATAGATAGGTAGGTATGTATGTATGCATGTATAAATATAATGATAGCGAAAGGATGTATAAAGTACAAGATCGATGACTCTTTCATAGGTCTAGTCTAGACTATGTTTAAATATTTCCTTTTAAGGAATATTTTTAAATCCTTTGCCACACTCTTCATACAACCTCATACGATACCATTGGATGTCAATCACTAGGCAATGAAATTATATATATAATACCAGACTAACAAAAACAAAACGACATACTATACTGTAGTATAGTAGAGTATAGTATAGTACAATGTAGTATGGTACAGTATAGTTAAGCATACACTATACATATCCTTCTCGTACTTTCCACACCACATAAACATACACACCTGGAAACTGCCTAACGTTTTGACTACAAAGGGACAGTCATGAGCAGACAGCTGGGTCAGAGTATCTATCTCCTCCTTAACGTGGCCTAACTCCTTGGACTCCAGCACAAATGCCTTGCGAATGATTTTCAACACTACCATTTCTTTGGATTGGATGTGTCTACATAGTTGCACCTGTGGATCGGGTGAAGGGAAAGAGAGGTGGTCAGAGTGTATGTATGTGTGTATGTATATATATGTTTTCACAACTGTATTATGATTGGTAAACATATTATCAGTGATTATACTATGAGGCTGGATGAGAGTGAAACCAATTATAAGCCTCTACTATGTCAATATAAGGCAAGGACAATTATTATTGGTGAACTTAATGGGGTGCATAGTTACCATATTATCTGGCTTATCTTTAAATTATTTAGTAATAATAATAATACTATACTCTACTGTATTACACTATCTATATATGTATATTGTATGTATGATAATATGTAGGTAGATAGGTAGGTAGTTATGCTTGCTTAAGGTTCTCTACCAATAATAAATTACACATTGACACATTCAACCAATCCTTGACTCAACTAAAAAAATGAATCAAGTTAGACACCTATACACAACATACAACCCTATCCTGCAACGTATTTATATTCTTATAAGCTTATACTTCCTACTGCGCCAATACCATCCAGCTATTAATTTTAAGTATCTAATTATGGCACAGAAAAAATCAACATCGCTAATAGACCATATTACAAGAATAAAAAATAATAGCATATATGTATGTACCTGTAGAAATATAAGTGATAATGGTTGATGATTCATTAACAGACATCACTTATTATCTACTATATACTATCAACCATCTACTACCTACTACCCACTACTGATCTCAACCATGAAACACTTTTCTCTAACATATTGAATAGGAAAACGTTATTAGATGTAATACACCAATTGGATTTTAATACTCGAATTCAAGGACCAATGATTCTATCCCTTTAAAACATCTAGATGTAATATAAGATGCAATTAATCCATAAACTCTTTATGACTAGTTTAATAATAGTCTGTTGCCATGGAAACGAGTATAGTATATATATGTGCACTTCATAAGTGGACGTAAACAGGTAAAATAGCAATATGGCCCTATCACCATACGTCACTAATGTCACCTACCTTGCCAAAGGCCCCCGACCCAACCTGCTTGATGACGTCAAACTGTGACAGGTCGTAGTGGAAGTCTTGTTCCTTGCTAGCCAACTCTATAAGAACAACCCCATTTATAGGTCATTAGGTCACTCCCTTTTATTACTATTATTTACTACATAAGGCAATAGTATTTACTATAGAGTGATTGATGTCAATAATAGACTGAGATGGGATGGGTAAGATGTAGGAGGAAAAAATAAAACAAAAAATAGTAGAAGGAGAGGGAGAGGGAGAGAAAGAGTAATAGTAATACGAATATACTGGTATATAAATATCTATACCTTTAAATATAAATATAAATATAAAGTAGGACATGTTCTTTGAATGAAACTCATCTTTCTCTGTAAGTTGATTAAACTGTAATACCATCACATATTTTATCATATCATATTATATCATACCGTGCACTTAAGGTTGTATATGCTTTATATGATTAAGGCGAATAACAGAAAGGCAGACAAGAATAAATACAAGATATGTGTATATCAATAATATTTATTATTATAAATATATGTCCTTGGTTTCGCTCTGGTATTCTGGTGTGTGCTTTAAGCAATTTTGTGTGTTTGCATTTATGTATGTAGTATGAAAAATGGTATGGTAAGATAGTATATATTATATGTATGCATGCATTTAGAAACTCCATGTCCATGTACGAAGTTTCCATGACAACAGCTCAGGACTTCAATGTAATATTTATTACAACTCATTACTCACCTGTCAGCGCCCTAAAACTCTGGTTATGCGGTAGTGATTTCTTTCCAGGTAAGTGAATGTTATTAAACGACTCGTATAAGGCCTCAGTCATATCCTTTAAACTCACAGCCCGTCTTAATCCATTACTTTTGTGGCTTGTACTAGACGGAGAAGAGTCCGTGTGGACCTTAAATGATGATCCCAAAACCATTGTTGCTGTCTAGTGTGGTCAGAGTGTCGGGGATGTATTGATTATCGGTGATCTATAGGAGGCTAGATTAAAAAAGCGCAAACTTTCATTAAAATACATACACAATATAGAAATAACATGTATAAATAAAAGAGGGAAAGAGAGAGGTGGCGAGAGAGAGAATGAAGGAGGAAACAAGAGTTGGTTGAACTAAATAGATAGAACAATATGCATATATGGTATGTTGTTATCTATTGATTAACTATAATTAATAACTACACAAAATGCAGTAGGAGGCAACTTTATAAACTAATAAGCCAAAATATGATAAAAACATTTTATTTTTCTACAACTCACTTACGTGAATGTTAGTTAAGTGGTACAAGGCCGAAGACAATAGCTTGGTTAGCATGCAAGTGAACAAAGAAGTTTGGTTAAAAAGGCATGGAGGTCATTATACAAGGTACATACATTAGTGTGTTCCAGTAAGGGCCCTTCGCCTGTTAAAACATGGACACTTTCAGACACTCTGACGAGTCTAGCATGTGGTGCGTGACACTTGGTTTTCCAGTGAAAATAGTTTTATTGAACAATAGGAATAAAAATAATTACGGTGAAAGTATTGAAGTTTCTTAATTGCGACCTACACTAGCAAACCCACTGCTTATACCTTTTAATCTAGTACTGGCTAAACTGGCTAAATTGATTAAAATTTAAAATTCTACAAGAGAATAATTGTACGCGAGCCATAGATAGTAGCTAAGGTGATACGTGATACGTAAAGCAATGCATCTATCTTGTCTAAATGTACCTTGGTATTACTATTTTATGTTCTGTGAAGTAATACTTGTCTTCCTAAGAACCCCAATTTAATCCAACCAAAAAGTTGCCGAATACGTAAGGGACAAAAAAGAGCGAATAGTGACGAGTTGAAATATAATCGATATTTTTTAGTCCATGGCACGTGATAATAAATCTTAATATGCAATTGGCGCCATTTATATATTAATTTAATATTATTGGTCTATTATAATCAATCATTATGTTTTAGATTAGGACTAAATAGCTAAGTAAATGGCCAAGCATACAGGCATAATCAATAGGTAGGTAAACAACTGGATGCTTTAACCTTACAGATCGTATGTACCCTATAAGTATACGGCTTTTCATGTGCTAAATGGGTTTTCCGACCTAGTTTTTATGTAGTTAATGTATGATTGTGTGAGCTTAAAGCACATTCTTGACATGTCTTGAACCTCTCCTTTTAGCGTCTCATTGAAAGATGCAATGATATAATATGAATTCTTACATGACATCATAACAGATCTGGGCTTTACATTGGCAGAAACAGCCAGAGCGTGCTAAAGAGTAGATGAAGATATGTATAAAATATATATATAAAGAGCACATGGATATTTTGAAGTAAAACAAAGTGTATAGTTGGAATTATATATTTATTATTATTATTTATAAAAATTATAATAAGATTATAAATCAATTGAAGAGAGTAAACATTATGTTACAAGATCATTAACTGCAATTAAATAGGCCTGAAAGTCCGGAAAGAAGATAAATGATTGGCTCGATATTAGTCAATTGCGTAATGATTCAATTGCATAAGGTTTTTCAACTTGGTAATTTGATTTGTCACTACAGAAGTATGCGAGCAGTTACACCAATGAGGTAGCTGGCTAAAGAGCCACTCTATATTAAGAATATAATAGTATTGGATTATCACTATAAGATGGGACGAGAGAATACATAAATGTGAAGTGAAATAAGTAATAAAGCCCCTGTGATTCATCCATATACGGCCACTGGCAACAATATGAAGTCCTCGTAACCAAGCAAAACCTTTACACAATATATATGTATATATCAACTACATCGTTATGGTAATGTCGAGTCCACCATAAGCCATTAAGGAGGTTCTCTCCTAGAGATGGCTAGGACTAGTTTTAGGATAGAACATTCTAAAATTAGAATAGATAGTAATGAACTGGGCCACCTGCCACATGGCCAACAGGTGCAACATTATCTTTTTAGAATTTAAGTTTCTCATATGTGAAGCAACCATCCAGATACATTAAACAGGATCCCTTTCAAATTACATGGGCAGATATTTCCGCAGAAGATGTGACAGCAGAAGGAGACCTGACTTTTCATCCATCGTTGTCTCTTGACTATGGGAGAGATGAATCCTACAACAACAACATCATGTCACCTACTCCTGCTGCCAATTTACAGCCTTAAGTAGGCCTCAAAGATCTCCCTGAGCCAGTAGGAAAGAATGCGGCAGATCCTTTAGATGACAATAGTGCCAACGACATGCCTATAAGGCAACAAATAGCTAACCAGCATACATGGGAGAAATTGAGATATGAACCTCTAACAACAATAAATGGAGACACATATCTCCTACTCCATCCTGCGAGCTGCATTCATAGCAGCAGGAACAGCATTGGCAACAACACCCCTATCAGAACCATCCTGAATTTTGTATCCCAAGGGTTTGAAAACTGCCATGTGTCAGAATCTAGCTATTATTGTGAAATTTGATAATAGCTTATTCTGGTAAATTGTAGACTCTGCTGACCTCAATGCATGTAAAGGCTGTTCCACACTTCTTTAAGAGATGCAGGCATTATTTATTTTTTCTGTCAATCCAGAGGTGCACTTTAGGGAATCGGGAGATCCCATAAAATCAGCATCTGAGAAGCCCAGTAATATTGGATCTCCTGGTAAGTATATGATACCAAGGTCTGGATTATCATGGATGTAAGCTATACTTTAAGGAATCCTAAATCTCAGTTGGCTAAGAAGCCTCTTCTGAGATCTTCAGAACTGCACTTGAGTGCAATTGGAGACATAGCTGATGACCATTTCACCAGCGGAGTCTTTGGTTCATTTCTCTATATGAGATCCCTTTCAGGTGGTCTCATTGATTGCCTTATTGGATTCAGAATATGGGCAGATTCTATATTCTATCCTCTATAAGGATAGAAGTGGTTGATTAAGGAATAGTTTTATGGGGAAAATATTATTCTTATCTATGCAAACAGAAAGTGTTGTAATCAACTTTGTCAATTGCAAGACGTTCTGGTTGACTTTCAGTTGTCAAACCAAGTCCTTCTGGCAGTTATGACATGTCTTCACTCTTAATCTTCCATCAACAGGCACTATGCTGGTTGTCTGTCCGTCATTCTCAGAGCTTGATGAAGCCACTGTTACTGGTTGTTTCACCATTTACTTGAAGGGAAAAGTGGTGTTGAAAGTGAAAAGCCTGGGACCGCCGGTGGATGTAGAAATTTCAGTTCTTACTTTAGTTAGATACTTTGGAACTCTCCAGCTAAGCCCTGAGTTTTAATGTTCCTTCCTCTCAATTCTTTGTTCCCGTTCAATGATCTGAGTCTCTCGTCTTTGTATTACCAACGGTAGCTCTTCTTCACTAG
>NAOQ01000921.1:9920-21672 GCA_002751075.1 Ichthyophonus hoferi
TTTGCTTTGCATTATTTAACGAGTTAATTACATCCAACCTCGTACTCTAATATTTTATTGGTTAAACCTATATAGCATTAATTAATTAATTAAAATGAGGTGCAATACTTAGAAATAAGTGGGGCTACGTATACTGACAGGTCAGTATATTGGCTAAGGACTCTATAACGCTTACAGAGTTCATTAGTGAGGACCGGAAAATTGATTTAAATAAGTCTTCTTACTTCTTAGCATGGAGGGGGGAGGGATATTCCCATCTAAGACCATCCTTCGGTCCTTGGGAGAAAGAAAGAGAATTTAAGTTATTCTTTCCGCGTAGTGAGATGCAGTCAGTCGTTTCTGATACGTACATATACTATCGTATATACATATTTATAATGAATTGGTACGTAGGACAATTCAAAGTTGTGTTTCAAATTGCAAAAGATTTGTGATCTTGTGTATAGTATACCGTGTTTTACAATAATGATTATTATATTTATATATAGCATATTTTAATTAAAAAAACATCACATTATATTACTGCACATACCACATTTATCTATAAGTTTGGTTTATAAAAAATAATTGTCCACAGAACTCTAAGTATTAAAATATCACAGTACATATATGTCATTGTCAGTTTATTACATGACTACATGAAATATCTACATCATTCCGTCTCCCTTAACCCCCTCCTCTCCTCCTCTTCCATTATCTGCAACCTATCACATATACAATATATCCTATTACACATAATATAAAAATTAACTACTTGCGTAGACCCAATTAATTACGAGAAATTGTTGTAAGTTTAAATAATTATAATTGGAGAACAATTAGTAGTATCTGTACCCTGACATTGTTAAAACAAGAATATTTAATGAACTTCGGGATTTCTTTATATAGCTATTATCATTTATTATTATTAACAACTACTATTACTTCGGCAGTCTGGGAAAATTGTTGGGGCAATCTATTGGTGTTAAATGGCAACCTATTCCGTCATCCAATGGAATTGGCCCTTAGCCTTTATATATATAACGATGGCAAATGATTCGCTTATAATGCAGTAATTTTTACAAGATGTCAGGTCAATTAGGCCTAGCAATAAAATTCTATTTCGATTTAAAGTGATGTTGTCTAATTTGTAAAAGGAGCTGATCTATGTGCCATAATATACGAGATACAGTGCATTGAAAAGAACGGGAGAGGGGTGGCTAGGCTTCCATAGGCTAGTACGAGGGTGTATATAGGCGTGACTAGCCTACCTGAGATATAGCTATATCTCAGGTAGGGCAGACATATCCTCCATAGGACATTAAAGGGGGCCTTTACGCTTTACGCTTCCAGCACATCACCTGGCCTCGACTATCAGCAGATACTAAGAGAGACCCATTATCATTCCAAGCTACAGCCAGTACGGCAGAGGGGTGACTTTTCAGCTCACTTAACACTGTCTGGCTGGCAGGGGCCTTACTACCCACTATATATATATATGTGTGTGTATGTGCACGGTAGATAACAGGATAGCACAGTAATGAGTATAGAGTGGGACAGTACAGCTTTGATTGTGTATGTGTATGTATTAGTGTCCTTATGAATAGATGTGGTCGGTGATAGGCCTGTCTGATAGTATATATGATAGTAAGGATGATAGTATATATGATAGTACATATGATAGTATGTATGATAGTATACATCATAGTATGCCCATTTAGAATGAGTCATTAGATAGTATGAGGTATAAGGCTGTTAGGTTCGACAGCTATAACTGTAGGATGAATATATACGTATGTATAGAACAGGGGATGGAAAAGGGGTCGAGAGGGGCCCACCTGTAATGTCAAAGAGGTGAACTATGCCATCTTCACTGCCAGTAACTGCGGGCCATACATTAGAGGTCAGTGAGATAATGGACGTACATATATATGATATCTAGAAGAGCATTGGCAGACTCAAAGAGGTGAGTTACTACATTTAAAGCATTATATATTGGCACTAGCCACCTCCTATCATTACCATAACTACAATACAGCCAGCTTACCCACACAGGCTGGGCCTGCATGGGGCCCATGAGGCCCAAAGATACTTTTAATGTCTAGACTGCTATGCTTGAGGGGGAAGGCTCTCCTTTGCCGAACCAACCCTTGACTATTCTCCACACTATGGAAGGGAGGGGGAGGGGGGGTGAGGGAAGGCCTGGAACCTAGCGTATAGTTGGTCTACGCAAATGACTAGCATGGCCTTATTGGTAGATGAGGATGAGGTCCAATGATATAATTGCTATATACCCAGAGGCTTCCCTGGCCTACCATAGCTCCCTAGTCTAGGCCACCTGGTCCTTCCTGCCTACCTTAGTACGTATAGGGTGTTGTTGCGACAGCTTAATAGCAACAGTGGGGTCTTTCTCCCGGGGCTGTAGGTCAATGACGTCACAGCATGGCCCTCAGAAATAATGACTCGGACCAATCCGGTGAGTCTGCCTTTAGTAGCATCAAACTTGAAAGAATGCACCACACCCTATATAGAATATAGCCCAATTAGATACAATATATCTTACATATAACCCAATTAATACTACGATTGAACCTGCTGTCAATCAGAAACTAACCCTATATTCCTCTATCAACTCTATCACACTACATATATATATATATATGTAAAAGCATGGGATTATAATGGACATTCCTTCAATAAGAGAGGGCGCCCCCTTAATTCGCATTATAACATGTTGTAACGGCTGGGAATGTACACTAAACTACATTACTTGGTCGTGTTATTGTTATATTGTCTTATAATGTTGTTATATTGTACTGTAGTGTTGTTATATTGTACTGTATTGTTATTATATTGTACTATTGTGTTGTTATATTGTACTATGGTGTTGTTATATTGTACTGTAGTGTTGTTCTATACTCGTACCCTCCCATCTCCTGTCCACACAATGGTGCCATCAGTATTAAACACGATAGACTTGACAGGCCCTGAAGCCTGCCCCTTCCCTTGAGTTGTCTTCTTACCCAGTGAGATGTTGTAGGTATAAAGCAAACCTTTGCCGGTACCTATCTAATCACCCCTCCATCGTTACCTCACTGTCCCACCACACAATACTGCATCTAGCTCACCCATTGTATTTGACATGGATATGCCGGCTATTATATACATTATTATCTAGGAACACAACATGAACAAGCAAGGTGTGTATGTGTGCGTAGGTAAATAGAGGCCTGGTGTCCTTTATATATCCAGGGAATAATGTTATTTCGTTAATATATAGGTCTATGTGAATGCTATATAAAACACACAGAGGAAATATAAGCAAAGAGATTAAAAAATAATTATGGAAAAGGTTAAAAAAAATCGGTAAAAAAATGTAAGATATGTAAATTACATATGTATGCATGTATGTATGTATGTATGTATGTATGTATATATGTACCAGCAGCCAATAACAATAATATAACCAGAGAAGTAACAACAACACAGGAGAGAAAGAGAGAAAGAGAGAGACCCACCAATAACATGTTGTTGTTGGTAGGACAGAGCGTACAGGCTAGCAGGTCCATGGCGGTATCCACCACCTTCATAACCTGCCCCGTCTCTGTATGCCACAGCCGAAAGGTCCGGTCCAGTGACACACTGACCACCATAGACCCTGTGACGGCCCAGGCCAATCCTGCACCCCCCCAGTGGCTTAGAACACTCCTGAAGTCCTTTCTGGACCAATACTCTATCTGATTAGTACGATTAATGCTTATATGGAATAGATCATTGGCGATGGAATGCCAGCTGTCAGATACACAGGATATAGGTTGGATAAAAAGACCTAACGGCAATAGTACACTACGAATGGTATGGCCTATGTTAAGATAGAAGGCACATATACTGTATTCTCTGGGTAGTAAAGAGGGAGAGGGGCCCATCATGGTATGATAGGCAGGGGGAGGGAGAAAGATTTTGCCTACTTGATTGGCTAGTAGTAAAATGAGGATGCACAATTAGTTCAGATCATAGACTAGAGGTCCAGTGGAGTATTATTACATGCTTACAGAGGTGAATAACCTAGAATGGTAGGTATAGTGAGGCCAGAACAAGAACGGGGGGTGGGGTAGGCCCTACCTGTAATGCCAGCCTTGTGGCCATTGAGAAGATGAATAATGCGGGGATGGTCGCCTACCTGGGCTATAGTCTGCAGAGGAGGGTCAGCTGTTGGTCTCCCACATGCTCCCCCGCCCACCCCAGTATATATATATATATATATATATATATAGTGTCCGATAGCCCCTGGTTGCCATACCATTCTCTCTACACGTTTATAACAACCAATAGTTATATATAAGAGCCCTTACAATAGTACCATCCAATGAGGCAAAGGCCAGCATCTCATTGTTTCCCTGGGCAAACTGTACAGTAGTAACTGGGTAGGATAGTATAGGTGTAAATGTGTAGGTTATATGTGTATTTAGTATAGGTAGTATAAATAGAAATATCACAGGACAAGGAATGCAGTGCTAAATAGAATTCCTTATTTGATAACATATATATGACCCTTGTACTACCATAGTACAATCCTTCTAATGTGGCAATAGTCGTCCAGTCCTTATTGACTCCTACTATGTATGGTGCGAGTACAATGAGACATGATAGGGAACCACTTACCTGCAGCCTTGTGGTGATTAAATATGCCGTGCACCACTCCGAAGGAATAAGGGTTGGTCGGTGATTCCCTCTGAGTTACCCCTGGGAAAGGCAGCCGATAGGATTCAGACATATCACCTCACATACCATATATGGCTATAGCTACACATATAGCATTTATATACCAAAACATGTACCAAGATATGTCCATATCAAAATAAAATACCCATTTACTTCAAAGATATTCACTGGCACTATGACTGTAGGCTGTAGGAGGCTGTAGGCTTTATACTTTTATAGGTATTATGGTCATGACATATATATAGATACCACAACCACATAGGAAGGACAACAATATATTAGTAATATATGATACTATACTATGCTATGCTATGCTGTATTATATTATGCTATATTGTACTATACTATACTATAATATACTAGTAGTATATACTATATATATATATATATTACCTAGTGATTCTGTAGATCCATCTCCCTCAGCCAATCCACGTGCATCTGTTAGTAATGCACTCCTGATTGATACTAGCTTGGTAGGAAGGTTTTATTGGTTAGATTGGAGGGAAGAGAGGAATGACATGTGCATAATAAATTAATGAAAAGGCGTAAGTATGATAGTTTTATTGGGCATACCATCATCATCTACTCTCATAAAAAGACCTCAGAAGGAATGGAGGAGAAAGAGATAGGGGAGAGTTTATAGTCATGGTCTACGTTGGTAGAAATAGTATAGATAGATATATGGTTTGCGTGCAAGGTATAAAATAAACAGGAAATGATATAGTATAGCATAACTATAACAAATACCAATAACATATACTATACCATACACTATAACAAATACTATATCGTAGTAACTAACCTTGTTGCTGTCTTTCATCAGGGCCAGGGGTATCAGGGGTTCTAGGTGATTCGTCCCAACTCTGTGTGGACCATGCCTGACCTTCAGTACCCTTTCCTCCTTATGGCTTCCTCTCCTCTCATCCTCCTTCTCCCTCCCCCATCTTACACAAGGATTGCACTTACCAGTTGGACATTTTCATACTTCCTGTAAGAGATAGCAGAGAGAGAAGTAGGAATAGGTAGTGGGAGGGGGGAGAGGAGGAGGAGAGGGGGTCAGTAGTGAGCCGTACGGTGATTGCCACCTTTTTCCCTCTCTATAACTCTATGGAGTATTGTGTAGGTAACTTACCGTACACCAGGTAGGCCATATCGCTGTACTAGGAGGAATCTTCTCAAAGGAAGGTAAGCCGTCCTGGCTGGAAAGGCCGCAGGGTTCTGAGTGTAGGTAAGATATGGGGGAGGAGGGGCAGGAAATAGAATTAGCTGCTTAATAGCTACAGCACCCTTGATCCCCTCCTCTCTCTCTCTCGACCATTCCCTCTTGCTCTTTTTCTATTCTTTATAGCATACACCCCTGTTTGTCCTTAGCAAACAGACCTCAAAATTACTGGTCCCTCCACACTATATACACAGACCTCTCCTATTCCCTAACTCCCTCATGCTGCCGTCAAATTTCACCTTTATCCTTTTCCCTTCCCATCTCAAATGTACTTATATATGCGCACACCTTTCCCAAGGCTTCTTCTAGGAGCTGACCTCTCCTTCTCATGTAGAGAGTATCTGTTATAGTATTGGATACATAAGAACATAAATCTACTTTATTCTCTGTTCATAATTTTTATTTTTCTCGGCTATCAAACGTGGAATGGTTGCACCCAGGGGCAAGAGGAAGGCCCTGTTGTCTGCTGCGCAGGTCTTGTATTGAGCCTTAAACAGATAAAACAATTAGGATATATATAAAATATAAGAAGTCACTAAAATATATTATATGGCTCTTGTTCTCTCTCCATGTCCCTCCCTACAGGTTATAGCATGAATGAGAGAAAGGGAGAGTAAAGAAAGAAAAAATAATGAACCTAGGCACATAGGTTTACACTTTTCTTAAGAATTAGGCAAACACGCATATTAGCACTCACTTGACACCCCACATGCTGACCTCTGTACGCCAAACCGAGAGTCCAAGTCTGTTATCTGTGAAATAAGCTCGCACATCCTGCCTGTGTAAAGGCTTAGACGTTATGGCAGTCGGCTTACCATATATTAGGCAGGGTTCTGGTAATAGAGTAGTTGTGTGTATACGGTTTATGAAACGGAAATGGGCTAAGTAACCATAAGTAAAAAGAATAGAACAGTTTATAATACTATAAAATAAAAATAAATGGAATAAATTATAACAAGATAAGATAAAAAACAGTAGATTGGATTAGAATAGATAATAATACCGTAAGATAAAAAGAATAGAACAGATTACTATAAAATAAGAACAGAATAAATAATAATTAGATAAGATAAACAAGAGTAGATTGGATTAAAATAGATAATAATACCATTAGATAAAAATAATAGAAAAATTATACTATAATATAAGAAGAATAGATCTAGATTACAGTACTATGACATAAAAAGAATACAACTGATTACCATTGATTACTATGCTACAAGATGGAAATAATATAATATAGTATAATACCATAGGGTAGAAATAATGTAATAGATCTCAATACTTTAAGGTAGAAATATCAGAGTATTGTAATTCCGATTAAAGCAGTTGTTAGTAACCTATAGCTGTTGTATACAATTGACTGAAAACTAATAACATGACAAAAAAGTCAAACCGATGCTAGCTGATTCCCCATCTATATAATTGAGAAAAAAATATTCAGACTAAACTGGTACGACCGAATTCATATAAGAAAAATTTCAATAAACACTCCGTTATCAATTTACTACGAGTAATCTCCTAATGAAAACCGAAGAGGGTGGAAGAAAAAAAATTGTACCTCACCCTTATGAAGATTAAAAGGTAGATAACACCAAGGAGAGGAAAAATGGATGTTGCGTACCCTTGAATTCGGAAGGAAACCCAGGATTAGTGAGCCAGGATCTAATGCAGTAGTTTTTAGACTGATTCATCCAACTGATCTCTGGCAGACTTTAACAGCTAGGGGTTGCAACTAAGGATCTATGCCACTCCTGTGTATTACGGAAAAGAGACTCTTAGTCAATATCAACCAGTCAATCTAGTAATGTATTAAATGGGCATTTAGGTATACGTTTTCAAAAATAATAATAAAAAATAGTAGCTTTGTCCAAATATTTAGGTTCAGTATTGCTGATCAACTTTGATGTATGGTCTGATGGTTTTGTTCTTCATTAAATGGACTGAGTGTATTGGAACATTCTAACTATTAGCCTCTTCTTGTATGACTATTTATTTATGCACTAGTTGCTCTCTAATAAATTAACAGGTGTACGTATGGAATCCGCTGGGAGTAAATGCTTAAAAAAAGATAAATGAAAACCCCAATGATTAGATAAACTAGTAGCATGTCCCATATAACTGTTACTATCAAACCTTCATTGGGAGTTTCATAGTAAAATATTATTCCTTTGATTGGTTATTATGTTTGTATTGGTTTTCCAACCCTTTCTGAAATCCGAAGTCTACTGGCCGCTGCATTTTTTAAAACCTGAATAGCTGTAAGTTCACTAGAAAGTATTCGGTGCAAATATGAAGTACTTCTAGAGTTCTACTACATAGTAATATAGGTTTGAAAAACTTACATTTACAGTTGATTGTTAATGAACTTTACCAGAGGTAAAGTACCTCAGATAAGATTAATAATGATAGAAGTACTTTTGAAATGGCTTAAATAAAAGTTATGTAAACGTGGGTTCAACATCAATTTTGAGTTAGAGAATTTGTTGCATTGTGTCAGTTCATAAGTAGTTACAGAAACCCATACAAATCCTTACTCATATTGCATGACAACTACATGAATTTATAAAAAAGAAAGATAAGCACTGTTAGGGCACAGGATATCCATCATTTTGAACATGACAAAAACATTAATAACAGACTCTGTGTTAGGATGCCCCTATTATAACAAACCTTCATAATCAAAACAACCCTCTGGAAGTTAGGCATTGGGGTGGTCTAAATAAATCTAAGAGGGTATATAAAAAATATAGCAATTGTATATATGTCCCACTACTAGAAGCACGCTAAAATAGAGCTACATCCATCTCAGTAGTAGTAACAAGATATAATTCAGGCTAAAGCGGAAAATCTTGAAAAATATTGACAGAATAGAGAATTTAGGCTAATGGTAAGTCGGGTAGTTTTAAAATATATGGCATGAAACCTGCTGATAACAGGATAATTGGAGAGGGGCCTTATAACTACATATCTTAAACTCTTTATGAAACACAGAACTAATGTAATATATAATGCAGCCTCAAAGGTGTTGCTAAACTATCTAAAAAATAGCAAACATAATTCAGATATTGCACTAGGTGGTTGAAGCACTATTTATATTTGAAGCTCACAAACAAGGCTTAATTATTTACATTACAAGACATTTTAGAGATTCTATGTTTCTACCTGTCCACTATAATCTTACACAAAACTATTAACCATAATCAAGCATACACAAAAGCCAGCCATTCTCAAGGCTCCTGATATTAGTCGTAATAGCAAAGCAATTTGATAGCCCCGTTCTCTACGCCTTCTGGAAATACACAACAATATTCCACTATATAAGGCCAGGTAAAAACATAGCCATGTTTAATATGCTAAAAATCATTACTCGGAGCACCCTCTCTCAATCCATACCATTCCCTAAGCTACTAGAGTATTGCTCCTTCAAACTATATCAGACTTTTGGGTTGAGATAAAGTTCAGAATAATATTTGTGAGAAGGTCAGCAGGGCCCCGTAGAGCCTTGGCCTTAGAACACACACCACTATCTGCATCCCCTTCAGCCTTTTGTAACATTGCATTCACTTGTTCTATTTGTACATTGGTCAGGCTCAGTTGGGCCAACTTGGAATCTGCGCATTTTTGGGATAATATGAAGTTAGAGAACTGTCTGTGAACCTCATAGGAACCTATGCATATACAAGCTATGGATATTAAAGAAAGGGTGGGACTACACCAGTAGGAAGCACTGGGTAATATAGACAACGTATCAGAGGTAGCCCAGTCCCACTCATGCATACTACCCTTTCAGAGCCTTTCCAACATAATCATACACTTACATGAGATGTACTTCATTTAGCCAGTGTAACATATTGAAATGATGAGGGTGATATATTGCAAGTAAAAGACACTCCACAGGAACAAAGGGATCTTACATTAGAAGTTATATTTGTAAAGAACCAAGCAAATATACATCCAGTCAATCCCAATGCATTCAAACCAGTAGTCATTACACAATATATAGCATTCTATAACCTCGCTTGACAGTAGATGGTGTTTGCATACACCCACCTAAGCTCAACTGTGACAGCAGTCTACTCAGCACATCCATGACCCCTATGCGCACGGCCGTAAACACAGTGGCATTCAGGGTGTGTACTAGAGTGGTCAGGATACTGTTGACCATATCTTTAGTCAACAGCCCTGCAAGGGGTAAGGGACATTAACACTACAGGCTATCAACTCCTCGTCATAACCAAACAACAGCCATCCGGCCCATTAGGATAGAAGCTAGATACGATCTCTTAGAATGTATTTCATGATAGGAATTTCAATACAAAGAGTTAGTCTTATACAGTATCTTGCCATGACAATGCAGTATGAAAGGCAGCAACGGCCAGGGGTGTACTCCCTATAAGTAGGTTATAGCCAATAACACCAAAGGTAAGAAAGAGTAATATCGGTGTGGGGGACAATAATATATCTGTGTATTCCGACACATACACAGGATCTAGCTATGACCCTGTCCTGGCTGGCATGCTAGGCAATACAAGGGACCAACCTGCATCAGGCCCGGAGGGGACCACAACCAAGTGCTGAAGGAACAGCTCTAGACTGCCCAACACAGCCACCTGCAGGGTCCACTCGGCCCCCGCCATCATTTTCAAAAGAAGCTCCAGGTGAGGGCTAGCATATTTGGCTGCATATTGTATACATACAATAGGGAAAAAGAGACAAGGAGAGAGAGAGAGAATAAAACTTGTGGTCAGAATACATTTGGTACTCCAAATATGTAGTAATCCAGTAGCACGGGACAAATGTTGATGCACTGATTTGGATACATGACTATATCGAGAATGTAGCCACAAAAGAGCCCTGAGACAGGCACCAGCAGGGTGGATAGCCTTGTACCCTATAAAGACAATGTCTACGCAAACTCTGTCATATCTTTTAACCACAAGATCTAATACAGATAAATCTTATTATTGGTTCCTGGCAAACTAGGCCTGCTCTAAAGCCATCAAGAGGCAGCCTGTAGTAGCACCCAAGAAGATAATAGGGATACACTGTAGAATATATACCTTGTGTACGGTAGGTAGTTGGCCAGGCATGTCCTAGAGCTGTGGCTGCAGCCTGATGAATACCAGCAATAGATGACTGGTTAGTCCTGTGGGTTGGGGACCAATTAGCATATATGACACAGAGTCAGGCCAGCAGGCCATTGGCCTCTCAACCTATTGGTATCCTTGCTTCTGTTACTACCGATACCTGGGATTGTGGCCTAGTCACTCAGTTACAACAGACAGAGACTTGGCTAATGCCATGTGCACCAATATGGGTTGGAAATACTCCATATGGGCCTTGTGAAAAGATCTTCACTACTTAACAGTTAATCCTTATCTGATATATATATATATATATATATATGTATACAAATACACAAGCTCTTCAAGAACTACCACAGAGAGATGTCCACATACACGGTTCTGCATTTAGAAAGGCACATAAGGCATAAGAAAAAAGGTAATGGTATAGAGAGAGTATGGACCTTGCCGACTCATCCTCACTGTCATCATCACGGGCAGGCCCATAGATGCAAGCAGACCTTAGCGTCTCTTCCACCTCCTCATATCGATCCTGCAGTGGCCCAACACCATCAACAATTGCTGGTTCGCATGACAGGAACAATGGGCAACTGTACTGTATAATAATACTGTATCTAGTAAAATTCAAGGCCTGCCACATGCATGCGTCCATGTAAGGACAAGGATCAACGGGAGAGAGGCATATAGATTGTACATCACAGGGTACAGGTATAGGATAGGGTTTAGGATATATAGTAGTATA
>NAOQ01000922.1:0-11805 GCA_002751075.1 Ichthyophonus hoferi
TGAAAATGTGAGACTTAGATCTTTGTTTAACTAGTTAGTTCGGTTCGGGACTACAAGAATCGCGGGTCAGATAATTTGGTTTGACTCGCAATAATACAGTACAATGGTTCTGTACCATGGTTAAAATCCTAATGCCGATAGGCGGTAAAATCTATGATATGCATATATTCTAAATATAAAAGGAGTTATACTTAAATGACAGTTGGGAAAATGTTTTCCCTTCGACAAGTTTTCATAACAACAATTAACAAACAAAATTAAAAACATTGTATACCGTTCAATCTGTAAGGAATAAATCCAAGAGGGACAATTCTGAGGTTAACAAGGGAAAAAAATGTAATTACTTAAGATAGGTGTTGGAATATCTGTTTTAAGGAAAAATTATATTATATAGGACTGAGACTAATTTCAACCTGCATATATCTTGCCGTGATTGTCGAGTGTTACATAGTCCATGGGCCAATGCTCTTGCAGTCAGCTCAAGAGGGGCTAATGTTCACATGGTTAGCTGTGTAAGTCCAATGGGGCTTATACATTATGAAATACATACAAACTCTTTCACAAGAGAAGCTACTCAGGACTGTATGAGAGCTTGTCTTAGAGCTGCAAGAGTAAATTATGACTCCTCTGTTGTTATTATTATTGATAATGCAAGTTGCCATAGCCAAATAACGTCCCTTTTATTGGAACCTGAATTCCAGGGTAACTTTTTTTAAGGATTGGGCCTTATAGCCCAATATTGAATCCTATAAAAACAATTGGGTCAAAAGTTAAAGCCCATGTTAAGAAAAATATGGCTTCTAGGATTGAGTCTGTGCTTACCAATAATAGTGAAAATCTCTGTTTCTGAACATTGATTAAAAATATTGGAATCGTTATGACTGAGATAATAAGTAATGTGGAGGCTGTTGATTGTGTTAACTGCAGTTTAGGTATTGGTAGATATTTTGCTCCTTCTTTAGAACTTGAAAATGTAAGTTTTTAATTAAATATTGGGTGGCCTTATTGTTTTTACCTTATCTTTATTTTCAGTTTTTATTGAAAATTTTAATGGTTTTCATATTGAAGTTTAAAATTCCCATTGTTAAGATTAAAATTATTATTTTGAAAATTAGCATTCCTACTTTTTTGAATTAAAGTTTTCATTTTAAAGATTAAAAGGTACAGAAATTTGGATTGAATTGTATTGATTATTAATTACCAAAAATGGCCTGGAATAGTTTATAATGCTGTATTTTATAATCATTTTTTCTTATAGGTTTTATTATTATCAATTTATTTATGTTATATATTCACATGATATGTAATGCAATAGTTGTAGCTAATCCCTCATCTATACTTTCCCATAGGTCAAGTTTGTTGCACAGTCTGGGTAGAATAAAGGGAAAGAAATGATAGAGGAAACTCTGGCTACCAAGTCTGCTCAGAATGCAACGATGGTATTTGAACAGCTGGTTAATGTGGCACGTCTCATCCGTTATTTTTCATATTTATATTTATAGGTGGGAGCATGTACTGGTATTTGACATGATGCATTTTCTACCAATTATCTAATAAATATATTCATCACAAAAACTATTTTGAAGTATTATGTAATATTCTATTACATTGTATGTTTTTTTTTATATATATACCATATAATCTTATATTGCATTATTTTACACAATTGGTATTTTAATATCTAGTTTTATACATTCAATTCAATTAACAATGTTACACCACTCTTTCTGCAGATATATGCTATCTTGGTTTTGATCTACTTAATTGTCAGGGCTCCAATACAGGTAGCTGGGCTTAATACTGCTGTTAATAAGGCAGGTCCTTACACAGATAGAAAACAAAGTATTTGTACTCTACATTTTTACATACTTAATATTGTCTAATGATTGGTTTATATGCCCAATCTTATGCATAATACCTAGGATTTCATAGGAATCCAATCAAAATCTGAACCCTGATCTATTTCAGAATAGTCTTATAGTGCGAATTGCTTATGGTAAGGGCTTTTATATAAATATTATGGTTGGTTTGTTATTGTAACCAGTGCATGATATTTATTTACATATCTGATGTGGTAACCAATGTTTTCACATACATCTGCCAACAGACAATAAATATGTTTATATTCAGGGATGCACATGATGAGTGAGGGTCAGCTGAAAAGGACTTATGGTATGGCCTTTTATGCCAGTATAAGTCATAACCAATTAATTACACCTATTCAGCAATGTACAAATCAATTATATATTTAGATTAATATGATACATGATAGATGAGATGATAATAATAGAAGATTAACACAGTTGATCTAACCCGAGTATGGCATTTGGCATAAAAATAGTATAATACGTATTTAATTGTGCAATAGCCTGAACTTGACAGTGGACTTTGGTAGAATGAGGTAAAGATTGACGCTTGAAACTAAAGTACTTTTTCTTCTTTTTTGTTCAGAAAAAGATTCATTTTTTACTACAATACCTTAGTATTAGGATCTGATGTACCTCTTAGACCCCGCCCTTGCATTTTAGCATTATGAGCATCCCTTCTTAACTATAGTTTACATATTGGCCTTCCATAGTGACTGTATAAAACCACATTCATGTACATGTAAAATATTCTTTCAGAGACAATTTTTGAAAAAAAATAGCTCTAAACATAAAACTAACTGTCTACATTCTAAATTATGAACATTTCTAACATTTTTTTGAAACATCTATTTGGGAGCCCCTACCTTAAACCATAATACTGTCCCTTAATTGGAACTATAATAAAATAATTCATGTAATACTTTTTTTTGAGTAATTAACACACAAGAATGATTCATCTGGAGTATATATTTATTAAATTTGATGTAATTTCAGTCAATATCCTTCATCAAGACTTCAAGGTCAAGGCAGATGTTGTTTAATTTGATTTATAAATGTTGATGTTAGATCTTGCAAGTACAAGAAGTTTATGTGAGGAATTTATTTTAGCCAATCATATTATATATTAGCACACTTTGAAATAATTAAATCCAAATGCATTAATAAATTACTTTTTTAGACACGTGTTACAATGTAACCAAAACGGAAATATCATAGCTAACACTAAATCGTTGTTGATTGGCCGTAAGGAAATAACAAATGATTGGCGCCGAGGAAATAACAAGTGATTGGCTGTTTTTTGATACCTCCATCTTTAGTAATTTGCAATTATATTGTTTCATCTCGTTCTTTGATTGATCACTATTAATAATAGATCTAAATGGCTATCCTGGGAATTTTGAATCGCCCATTCCATTGTGTGCTAATTGTCTTCATTATTGATCGGTTACTGCAAGCAAAGATCGCACATGGTGCGTTAATTGTTTTCATTATTATCTTCGGCATTTTACTCGTGGCTATTTATTATTTACAAGCTACTTCTTTTTGGGATTGGGGTTTTCAGGAAAAACGACATAAAGAGCTAATTATACCTAGCAATAATTAAAAACATGTAGCTACGGAGGAGGAAGACTATACAATATTCATTCGGTACATAGAGCATATTCTACTCTCTTATAAGTGCTGATTTTAATTGATGAACATTAAAAATTGACATAAGATACATATTTTTTATAGCTTAGCCTAATAATATTTAATATTATTAATTATATATTTTTCTTATTTTGTAGTTGATTTGCTTATATTATTTTTAATTTTTAAAGAAATTCTAACCCAAGCCCATGCAGTAGCCCAATCCAATTTTTTCTCTATCATTCTCTCCATTGGTCTGTGTTTTTCAAAAAATTAAAGAAAAAAAAAAACTATCCCAATTAGCAGATTATTAAAAGCCATGGTAAAATATAAAAATGTTAAGTCCCATAATATTTAATTTTACTCTAAAGGAACGCAATAGAATGTGAAACTAAAAAAAAAAACATTCCCGTGGAAAATTAAAGATCACGAGAACTGAAATAAAAACTGTATAAGTTAAGCGAAAGCAACATAAAACCCCATTGGAGTCTCTGAACTATTGGGGAGTACCGACTTTTAAATTCTACTTGGTGCATGGATCGAATCCATACCGCAAAGCAACTATCATTCGCTCTCTGTTAGGGCCTATCTATCAGGGTTGAGCTTGCCGTGTGGCACATGAAAAAGACCGGCATTGGATTTTGGGCCAGTAAGATGTGTCAATGAGTGGTGCGTAACTATCCAATAGGATATTACATAAAAACGTGAACAATACCTGCATTGAGAGTAATAACCAAAGGTATTGTAGAACTTCATAGTGTAATGCGAAATTGGTTTTCGAAGATATTCTTTGCTGTAAATATCACTAATAAGACTATTGCCATTATGTTTGGCATTAAGGTCGGCATATGACTACTCGTTAGCTAAAGCTAAAAACAAAGCCTTATCCCATTTTGCAATCAAAGATACCTACTTTACAATAGCATAAACTTTAATATAGTTAAGTTTAATACCATTATTACTACACCTACTCCAGTACCCGTTACTACTACTACTACCACTATAGCAACCACTTTTGTTGGTTGCATAACTAGTGACCTCATTCCTCATGAAAATGCCCTATGGAGCATTACTATGACCAATGCTACGGAAGAAGATTCTTAGAGTAAAAATGATGATGGTATCATTCCCTCTACTACCCTCTGCTGGGACGTCATTGCCCATCCAAATGCAAGTATTGATACCATCTACCAGAACTTCACCATAAGCATTATTTATCATAATACCCCACAGCCCCCACCACCCCAAGCATGACATGACCCGGAGCCCTCTCCCCAATACCCCAACCGTTGCCCCGGCTTCATTGACATGTGGGACCCCAATCATAAAGTTGGGCGTTACTGGTAATGGCTTCCTGGATAACTTGCAGGGGAAAACACAAAAGTCAATATTGTATTTTGTAAGTATGGTTATGCTATTAAGCTGATGTTTAATGGACTTGCTCCCTATATGCCACCCACTACTACTACTACTACTACCAAAAGACCCACTACCCCTACTACTACCACTCCTCCCACTACAACAACTACCTTTTCTGGTTGCACAACTAGTGGCTTCATTCTTCACGAAAATGCCCCATGGAGCATTACCATGGCTCCTGACAAGAAAAGTTATTTTCTTAGTCAAAGTGGTTATGGTACCATTACTTCTACTTTCCGCAGGGAAATCATTACCAACCTAAACGCTGGCATTTATACTACCCACCAGAACTTGACCATAATCATTATCAATCTTAATACCCATCTACCTGAAGACGTCATCACCTAGAGCCCCTGTTCCAATGCTACAACCTTTGCCGGCATCATAAACATATGATAACCCCATCCACTAAGTTGTATGTTACTGGTAATGGCCTCAAGAGTAATCTTGGAGAGCAAAACGTAAGAGCCGACGTTGTATTTCCTAGGTTTGCTTATACTACTAGGCTGATGTTTGGTGAATCTGCTCCCTATATGCAACTATTCAATTAAATATTCATAGATATTTGACTTATTACAAAAACCAAAAACAAATATTCGGCCATCAACCCAATAATACATTGTAATTACATGTACGTTTTGCATGCTTTTATTTATTTATTGACTGTGACATCAAATAGAACATACTTTATGTGTATATCTATCAAGCTTAAGTATTCAAGTATATTTCCACACACATATATACAGCTTGGTACATAGGATCTATAAAAAAACTTCACCATAAATACATTACATCCTATAATAAATATCAACTAAAGCTAATGTTTACGTTATAAGTAAAGGTATGATAAAACATAATACCTCACACAATAAAATGATCTATACCAATGTAGATCTACAATCTTAACATTATTATATATAGAATATATGCACTGTCCAATTACAATGTCATCCTTGATTAATGTTTCAATGACATATCTGTATCTTTTATCTTCTCTTCATTGGCTTAACTCCGATCAATTGTGCTGCTTGGACTGCACGCCTAAATTCTTCTGGATCTATAATTTGATCGCGTGATCTATAATAATTGGCATGGGTCTGTAGAATGACATAAGGAGAGATAATGAGAGTTTGAGCGATAATAGCAATATGAGAAAAAATCATAATGATACTGATACTGTATCATACTCTATTATATAATATTGCACTGTATTGTATTAAGCTGCATTATATTATAATGTACTATATTATATTATACTATATTATGTCTATAACAATAGAAATAGAAATAATATCAAAAACAAAAACGGTTAGAATATAAGAGATAGCTGAAACATAACAGGTCAAATGTATTTCTGGGTTAGTAGGGTACAGTTTTTTTTTTTTTTTACATCTGTATAAATTCAAATATATATATACAAAACAATAAGAATTCGGACAATCGCATAAAGATATATTTATATAAAAAGTAATATGTGTACAGCACATATAGGATATAAAAGACAATAAAATTAAATATACGTAACATCATACAATACATATCCATACATATCCATGTATAAAAACACCACATACGGGTAAATATTTAACAGAGTGCCAGGTTACTCTAGTATTTTCTTCTTTCTTGTTGACCCAACTGACATAGGGTATTTTTAGGTAGTGGGCAAAGGTTTCATAGCCGTATTTCTGAAAGCCATACGTGTGTAGTTCTATTATACATGCTGTAGGTCTCATCCTGAAGGAATATATGAAAGGAAAACAACATAGGTTGAAGAGAGGGAGAGGTATGTACGTATATATATATATATATATATATATGTGTGTGTGTGTATGTGTGTATATATGTAGGTAGGTAGGTAGGTAGGTATGCATAATAGTACGCATGAAGAACGAAGTTAATTTTTCTTTCCATTGTAATTGGCTAACAATAATGAATAAGAAGATTATTTACCTGGACCTATCCTTTGACTTAGTCTTTAAATATACTGCTATAGGTGGCTTTATGAATACAGTATATAATATATATATATGTCCATATTAACTATAATTACTTACCAAAACATATTAGCCATACCAGCGCCATGAACACCAATAAGGAGATTTGCACTACGTGATGTTTCAATCTGTGGATTGGTAAATAAACTTTAACATACATATTTCATTGGCTATCTTCTTGGAATATATAATGAAAGTCTCTATATAATATGTTATGTATTACATGTCATGTATTGTGCATTATACTGTAATATATTACATTACAATACATATATTATATTATATTATACTAATAAGATCCCTTCACTCCCAAATGGCCAGATTTTAATATCCTCTTCTCCATCAACAGTACACACACACATATATATACTATATATATATATATATATATATATATCCTCTATATGAATATAATTTACATAAAAATATAATTGGCCATTTAAAATACATATACATAATTTCTACAAAAACATATATATATCTTCAATATAATTGACCATTTAAAATACATATACTAATGTATGTAAAAACATACATATATCTTAAATATAATCAGTCATTTAAAATCTTATACACTTACTTGTTCAGGCGCTGACATTCCAGAGAAATCCACCACCTTGACAGTGTACCCTTCTTCCTCCATGATTTTAATAAGATCTGGTTGGTTAAGAATCACACGATAGGGTTTCTGATCACAAAACCTCCCTTCATCTGCAAGAATAAAAAATATATTTAGGATAACCACCTGTCACGTTAGTCGCGGGACTGTCACACAGTAGAATATACTATAATCATCTATCTATATATTATAAGGAATAGTTTGAAATGATTTTAACTGATTCTTTAAATTTTGTTTACAATTTATCTCAATTCCTATTCGTTGAGCTTAAACTAATGTTTACGCATGCTGTGTTATAATATGATAGGTTATTACATGATAGGTGATGATATGATATATTATAATATGTTTTGTTATGTTATGTATTACATACTATATCCTGCATATTCTAAGCATCTCCTACAGCATCTCATATTCTAGTCATATTTTCATACTATATATCCCTATACTTACGTCGTGTCACTAGCACCGCAGTCTTTGGCTCCATAGCAACATCCATCAGGTTAAATTGTCTAAAGGAATTCAGGGTTAATGTAACAGGTACTTTGTATTTGCACTCATATACATTAAAATTTTATTGCGCTACTTAAAGTTGGCAATCAATCAACAGAGTTTGTTTTAAGATAGTGATTGGTCAGAAAACTAAAATCTAGCTTGTAGATTAGAAGGATATGATTAGAATACCAGACTATACCGTACTATACTACACTATATTAGACTATACTATACTATACTACATACCATACCATACCATACCATACCATGCATACTACACTATATTAGACTATACTATACTATAGTATACCATACCATACCATACTATATTATACTATACTACACTATATTAGACTAAAATAGACTACATTATATCATGCCATACTATACTATACTATACTAAATTAGTCTATACCACATTATACCATACCATACCATAATATACCATACTATACTATATTATACTATATCAAATCATCCTATACGCACAGAGCCAACTTCTTAACAATCCTATCAACAGACCTATACCTCGCTATACTACTATACCTACACTACCCTCACCCCTACATACCGTAGTGCATATCGTTTAAAAGCTCTCAGTTCTCTACCTAAAGTGCCATGGATATCCATCAATCGTCTATTAAAATCTCTCTTCTCAGCTGTCAGTTCCGTTTTAGCTTTTTCCTTAACCATTGCCATTCCTTCTGTCTTCATTGCAATAGGACAGTAGGACAAATAAAAAACATATTAGGAAATACAAGACAAGGGAGATCATTATTACCAATGATGATACTGTAGTAAAAATATAAAGTATAATAATTGTATAAAAATAAAGAATTGTTTATAATTCATTTCATTCATAAGTAAGCTAGATATGATAAAAATATTTATGATAATAATGATAAAAGCGGTGGGCAACTACATGTTATATTCAATTATAGCAATATACTATATATATATATATATATATATATATATATGAGAGTGTTTATGCTTACACACTTGTACACATATATAATACTATAATAATATACTATGGCATTATTGTTCTGCTCTATTCTTATACTATCATATTGTTACTTTATCATACTAATAATCTATTACACTAACCCACTGCTGTACCAATCCACCATTACCATATAATGGCATTATCATACCATAAAAGTATGCTGACTATTGCACTATCTTACTATCATATATAGTCCTATACTCCCATAGTACCATCGTTCTAACATACTATAATACTATCATACAACCTAATTATAATATTATTATATTTTCACACTATCATATCATATATATACTACTATCACACTATAGTGTCATTATATTAGCCTACATATCTATACATACCAAATGTTTGTGTGTAAAGCCAGTAAGGGTCTGGCCTCTATATTCATACCCAAGCAAAATACGCTCAAAACATGTAATAGTTGTTGATCTATCTGTAGGTAGAGAAGGAGATTGAGGCTCTAGGAGCAATTATATGACTAATTGGCATAAATTCATTAGCAGAACTAGTAAGTAGGTGGTTATAATAAGAACAGTAAGAGTGGTAGCAATAGTAATAGTAATAGTAGTAATAGTAATAATAATAATAATAATAATAGTAATAGTAGTAGTAGTAATCGTGCTGTCTGTAGGCCATATATAAAGGGTATTGTGGGGATAATTATACTATGCATATAAAACTAAGGCTCTTTTAACCTCCTATATACAATAATACACATAATAATACTTATAATAAGACATAAATTGTAATACTTATAATAATACATACAATCATACATACAGCAGTACATACACATATATTACCCTGTAGCGATGTCTGTAGATCATATATAAACGGCACCTTAGGATGGACTATCCTATATAACTGAAAGTAAGGATCCTCCAACCTTCTTACAAAGTGACCTCGCATATAAATCATTAGATTGAAATCTCTATCTATTAGTAATAGAGAGGAGAAAGAAGAAAAAATTCCGTTGTAGAAAGGAGGAAAAGAGTTAATGAATACATGTAGATATGTATATAGGTGTGTAGACAGGTATGTAGGTAGGCATGTATGCAAGTGTACCTGTGTGTATTTATGTATGTATGTAGGTAAGTAGATAGGTAGGTAAGTATGTACGCATGTATGTGTGTATCCATCTATGCACTAATCACTGTTATGAGCGGTTTTTAAATAGAATCAACGATTGGCTGTAAATCGTTTTCCCTGGGTAACGTTATGCCATACCTATATACTAACTACTAACCTGTGGCTGCATATATATACTAATAACTTCTCAAGACTATTAGTTGTAGGCCATTATTAGGAATATAAACACTTGCATACATCTATACATACACAAAAACATACTAACCTGTTCCTGTGTACAAATTAACAGTTTTATGTAGTGAAAAGGCCTTTAGCATGGTAAAAAACCAGTTGCTAAAGTCCAAGGTAAACATATGTGTAGTACCATTGATAAACTGGGATGGATAAACAGGAAATAAATATGAGAATTTGTCACATTGCACGTTCTAGTATTTGGTGAGATTATTTTAGTACTGTATAGCCTCTACTTGGCTATCAACGGTCCCTACTAGACGTCTATTAGCTAATACCAACTCTAATAAAGTAAATAATCTGGGTCCATTTTCAGGGCATGAATTTTGGTTCATGCTGTATGAATGTTTCGAAGTAGCTAAGTTGTAGGTCGGCTAAGTCTAAGTGTGCTAGATGTTGTAGCTTAGTTATACAAATATTAAGTAAATATATGTCACAAAATATGAACGGAAGGGCGGTAAACTATAAATATGACATAAAAGGATAGATTAAAAGTCTAAAAATGAGATAAAATTATTTTATTTAAAACTGAAGATAAAAATTATTGAAAGAAAAACATAAAATAAAAAATAAAAAATAAAGATAAGCGTATATTATATTATATAAAATATAATTTGTCAATTTTTGGTCTTGAACTGGTTATATCTTTAAGTTCTAAATGTAAACTGCTGAACTTCCTGATTGGGTATGAGCCACATATAAACAATAAAGTGACGGTGGGAACTTAAGAGCCACAATAGATTAAATAAATATAACTACGAATAGGATTTGGGGTTAGGCATCAATAACATTTTAACATATTTTAAAATATTTTAAAGGTGTGTGTTTATTTGGACATATTCAGACATTCTAAAGATGGGTTTAAAGGAACTATCTAGCTATATAGGTATTAAGGAAAATAAACGTTTAAATAATGATTATATTGATGCCATTTAAAAATAACATGGTACTGAAATTAAATTTTAATATTTTCTTCTGTCTTTTTTATTCAATTTTAAGAAAATCATTTGGCTTAACATTATTTTAATTATAACACAATATAACATTCAGTATATAAAATTGAATAAATGATACACTATGCAACATTAAACCTATAATTTGAATTCAATCTATAATTTTAAACCTTTGAAAATATATTAAACAGAAAAAGATTAATATAAGTGAGACGGGGGTGTCAAGGCTAGTAATATACATAAAACAATTGTACAAAAAAGGGTTATAGATATAGTTGATAATTAATGCGAAATTTTAGTTGGACTGTATACCATATATGGTAACTATGGCTTTTACATAGAGTTCTGTAGATTTTTCTTTTTCAATTATTCCGGATGGATATTTGTGTACAGATCTACCAATCTCTGAACGTACTAGAAAAATCTGTGTAAAAACACTAATCACTAAAACATTGGCTGGAATTCACAGTGATGTCAAAGTTACTTGAGATTTTGT
>NAOQ01000923.1:10435-21802 GCA_002751075.1 Ichthyophonus hoferi
TTCTTATCATACCACCTGATCATTTTTAATACATTATGTTCACACGTATTCATTGGTGTATCTTATACATTTAATAAGCAGCCTAACCTACCAAAGAGATAGGGTAATTAAGTTTGATAGTTTTAACTATTACTAATATATATCCTTACAGCTAAAACACGAACACTGGAGGAGATAGAGGAGGAGATGAGAATAATAATAGAAAAGAAAGAGAGAATGGAGGATGAAAAGAAAAAGCTTATTCAGGAGGTATGTACACCCATGTATATGTAGATATGTATTATAGGTACTGACATTTTGTATTTAAGTATTAACCTTATTATTACAACTATTATTACTATCACTATTACCATTACTATTACTATTACTATTACTATAACTATATAAAAATATTCTATAATTAAATACTATTTATTATCTCTCTCCCTGTATTCCTGTGTACTGTCATTATTCCTATCATCTATTACATCCCTTTAAGCATATCGATGCATGTCCTCTCCCCTTTTAACTATTCTCTCTAACAAACCCGCCTATCTAAATATACATACATACACTACAGAATAAAGAGAAGATATTCAAACTTGAGGGGAATGTTGCCAATCTTAACAGTGCAAACGACCAATTAAGAGGTAGAGTACAAGGCCAATCTTTTTATCTCTGACTTGTCTATGCTTAGTTATTTGTCATATTGTTTTGATTAATATTATTAGTATTGTTATTATTATTACTATTACTATTATTACAATAATTATTAACCTAAGCTAGGTTTTTAATTATTTAAAGGATGCCAGAGAACGGGTAATTAGTAAAGCTTATATTAAAGATATAAACACGGTTATTACTATTATAAGATATCCTGTATATATGTATATTGTCCTTACTTTCAAAATCGAGATGCCATATTTGTTATTTCTATTTATAGCATGCATGTATGTATGTATGTATGCAGGAATATGTGAATATATGTATGTATGTGTGTATATACATACGTATATACAATATGCATTAAACTCGACAAATGCCCAGGATACTCACACCTTTACACCAATCAGACCTAATCCATGGTAGAGGGTGTGATTTGGGACAAATGGAAATAGACCTTGCTAAGACAGAAGCGGCAGGCTTGGAGAAATCATGGAATATCAAGGAGGTATGTAGATATATCCATAGAAATAAGGATAGCTTATTATTATTATTATTGCGTTTATGTGGTTTTATGTCTATAATACTTGCTATATTACATGGTTTTGTAACAAGTAGATTTGTTCTCGTTTTTTCATTTTCATTTTTGACTGTGGTTATGTATTTATATTGACTGAACCATCATCTGACATTAATTATTAAAGCAAAACGATGTAGATAAAATTTATTTCATTTTAACATGGTTTTTAAAATTTTAAACCAACTAACAACTAATCAAACTGCAGTATCTCGAGAAGTCAACAGCAACACTTTCCCAGGCCGCCGGAGAAATTGATGCTGAATCATTGCTACCTACAATTGATCCTAATGAAGGTATTGTATTTGTTTATATTTAATTAAATCTTATAATGAATGGGGTTTACTTTTTATATATATATGGATAATATAGGTTATTATGTGTTAATATTGATTAAAATAATACATTATTAGTAAAGCAATATATTGTCCTAGGTTGAATGTATGTATGTATGTATGTATGTGTGCTCTCTTAATATCTTCCATTGCTATTTCAATACAAAACTGTAACCATATCGTGTTTGTATATTCACAGTATAATATAGTATAGTATATTATAATATCACATTTTATAGCAGAACAATAGTTAAAGTAAGACAGCATACATACAGCCCGTAGCCTTTCTCTCTCTCTCTTTCCCTCTTTATACATATATACCTATCTATCTGCATATAATCATTGGCGTTATAGAGGCGCTAAAAAAAAACTATATACACCTGCTAACCCCTTTTTCTCTCCCTCCTTTCTCCTTTTCCTTCCCTCTTTCTTTCCTTTTCTTACCCTTTCCCTATATATGTATATATCTATAGACGATATAGAAGCCCTCAAGAACAACCTAGAGGCACAGGAACAGCTCCTCAAACGATATGAGGAAACCCTAGAGAAAAAGAGGTCGGAGTTTGCTAAACACAAAGCAGAGGAGGCTAAAAGGATTGAAGGTAACTGTATTATAGCTACCATCTCTCTCTCTCTCTCTCCCTCTCTCTCTCTCCCTTTCCCTTTTTTTCTTTTTCTCTTTCTCTTTCTCTCTTTCTCTTCCCCTCTTTCTATATATATCTTTACACCTTCAATATCTCAACTATCCTATCTATCTCATCCTCACTCGGAGTTTTCCTGCTTAGTATATGTATGTATTTATACATATGTATATATTATGTGCATAAACAATAAACAAGCAGGCAGCTCTTTAGGACGTATGATAGTGATATATGTAGTACTATACATAGACTAACCAGTATCCACTTTCAGACCTTAACCGATCTGTAGCCGACTATCTAGGGGAGGAGCAGGCAAATGCTGATGTACGTAGACGCATTGTTGCTCTATTGTTTTGTTTTTCACTTCTATATTCTTATATATGTAACCATATTTATATAACTATTTCTTCACCTATCTATCTATCTCTCTTTCTTTCTACCCTATCTACCTACAAAGTATTCTCTCTATCTACTCTATTCTAAGTATGTTCATTTTACCAATTTCTTCTTCCTTCTTAATTTACTTCTTATATTTAATATCATGTTTATGTTTATAAAAGATACATTTTACCTGTTTACACCTACTCTCTCTACCAATGGAATCCGTGCTCTTAGTATCACATGTACCCATAATATTTTGGAAGTTAAATTTTAAAATGCGCAATCGCTCCGGTGCATTATTGATAAGGCATGCATACCAATAATATTTTTAATTTTTAATTGTCAAGTATTTTATTCTATCGGTATTAAGACTCTTTTATATACTTACATATATATTTTTTTACAGGATGCGATGGCTAATATTAAACACCTATTGGAGCTAATGATTGACAAGTGTAAGAAACAAGTAAGTTTTTCCATTGGATAAATATTTATATTTATAATGTCAATTTTTATTGTTAATAATATTTTAGTAGTTAATACATTCATATATATATATATATATATATTATTTTTTATCCGCATCATATATATAAGGCTAACCACTAAAGCGAGAAATTTACAGCCATGTTATAATATAACAACATGTACATTGACGGTTTGTAAGAGTTAAAATAAAAATTGTGATAATAATAACAGCAAGACCAATATTAAGTAGCTCGACTCATCCACACTGACCACTTCTTGTTCTACAGACTCTTCAAGTCCATGCCTTGGAGATAACAATAGAAAAGAAAAATAACATTAACGTACGTATTTTTTTGTTGAAAAAAAAAAAAAAAAAACATTTCTCTATTCTCCCTGTATAAAATGTTTACTATTCTGTGCATTTCTTTAAACTATCTTCCTAGTATAGCTATATCAAAATATCATTTATTTTTTCTTTATTGAATATATGTAGATATAGATATAATATTTTTTAAAACTATCTAAACATACTCTAAATTGACCCTTTAATCTTGATTAATCACAGGATCTCATGGCGGAAAAGATCAAGAAAATTGCGGAAGAATCTATAAAGCCTAAAGTGAGAGGCAGACTGAGAAGCAAAAAGTGGGTCCTATAATTCTCCGCTAATCCAATTAAAATTTAATTTTAAATATTAAATTGATTTTAATTGTGGTTTGTCGTGCAACCAATTCTTTCGCTCTGTTGTTTCAAAAACTATTTTCCGGTCAACATTAGTAGAAAGAAGAGATGGTAGACAAGTAGGATGTAATTGTGTAAGCATAAACTCATACATTCGACCCATCTTCCTACAGAGTATCCTTCCGTGGATAAGCCGACTACATCCACTAAAATATCAATCACATCCTGTTCTACCATTCCAATGTAATGATATCATTAGCAGTAATTAACAGTCTGCCAATACTATATTGACGTGTACTGTACCTATGTACAATAGGTGTATTGAAGTTTTGTAAAATCTGGAATTTCTGCTAGCCTATTTTATCTTTACTTCTTTTAAAAAAATATTTGGTTGTTTATTTTATATCTTTTTATTGTACAGTATTGTTCTTGGTTATTTCTTTTTATGGACCCGAGCCCCTTTATCCACCTAGAAATCAGTGGCTCAAAGAGGTAAATTAGGAGAGATCATATCTCATTGGTTTATTGTTAATGAATGATAAAAACCCAGAACTGTAATTCAATAATGTATGATGATAATGTGGAAACAATAGTGGTATGTTTGTAACATATCCATAAAAATATAGTTTTACATAGAAAATTATTTTTTTGTTTTAAATGCTTTCTTGCACTGATAAGTGCTTATTTTATCATATATATTTGATAGCATTAAGTAGGGCTCTTTCTCTCCCAGCCCTATCTTGTCTATCTTTTTGGCTAAAACATGTCTAGTATGTTACGCTGATTTCTTAATTCATAAATAATTTATATTAGAATATCAAATATTTTTTATTTGCTTATATTCCCTATTAGTTATTATTAAGTATTATTTAACAAACACGTATGATAATAATGAGAATTATCTATTAAACCATTAAACCTACGTAGTAATGATTCAGATTGAGATTAACTCCCGTTTACCATATTAGATATAAAGTTTTATTTAAATACACAATCTCATCGCATCACGTGTTTAGAATAATATAAATTAGCCACTATGAGGTTAAGACAAGGCCACTCGTTTTGTTTACATTATAGTCCACCAGCTGATATGCGGCATTGTCATGGTAACGGCTTAAGATACTGACAGGTGTTTCCTTGGTCTTTCCGAGTCTATTATGTATGATTGATTATAGAAATGTGATGGAAAAGAATAAATACATAGATAAATAACAAGAGATAAGGAAGAACAAAAGGAGAATGATAGATAGAAAAATAAAAAGGGGGAAGAGAGGAGAGAAAAGTATTTATACTCCTTATGTAACTAGAAGGTATATTTATTTCATGTTTTACCATTTTAACAATTTCATTGCCGTATTTCCTGGCATATACGCAGTTGTCAACCGTGGATGATAATTTAATGTACTAAGATCAATAGAAACAAACGTATTTTAATTTTTAAACTTCAATGAGAAACAGACTTGGACCTAGTGGCACGGTTGTATAGGTTTACCATTGTGAACCCTAATGGAATGGTTTATTTCAAAATATCTTCTCATGCCAATCAATACAAGTAGATAAAGCCAATCTAGACTAGTTGGCTCATAATGGAGTGGGTGGGAGTAGGACGCTATTATTTGTCGGTTTCAATCTTAGTATTAAACATTTTACCCATGTTCAAGGTTGCAGCCGACTATCATAATCAGGGAACTTGGGATAAAAAATGTATAGGCTTTATTCAATATCACTACAGGTTGAAGAGTCCTCAGTCTGTCTCTGACGGAACCGTTTTATATTTTCTAAATATAGCATTTTATATATAGGATACCTGAAAAACCCAGACTGATTAATTGGAGAATTATAACTATAGTTCCTTTGCCTCGATTGTATATGTAGCTATATTTGACAATAATTTTAGCCTGTGCTATACTAAAGGCATAGTAGTAACTAAAAACCAAGATGATTAGAAGACTCTACTACGTTATATTTATATTATGAAAGTTTTAACATAATATGTACATGTATGAATAATATCATAGGGCCCAATCTGATAATGTAATTATATTTGCAACTAAAGTGAACAAGAAAGAATACTTGTATTATAGATTGCTCATGTTAGTTACAATTATCATTTATATTTAAAATATTTGACTATGTTGGGGCTTTGTTTTATCTATCTTGCGTCAACTCCAGATTTTCTACCCATCAATTTTATGAAGAAAAAAAAAAAATCATTACAAGGCTATTTGTTTACCATTCATCCCAATAACAAAAATACTATTTTAGTAGTATATGTTTTTTGTTAAATTAATATCACACTTTACTAATTCAAAAATGTTAAACTCGGTATGTAGAACACGGTTTTTTAAATAGCCATGTCTTTTTTTAAGTGACCTAGCTATTCTTGAGATACGTTTAATTAAAAATCAATGAAGAAATTTTACCGAAAAATCAGTTGAATACAGAAGCTTTGGCACCTCTAGATTCGGATAATATTTGGCAAATACAATTTACACAATACCTTATTCTAACATACGTATATTACTCTTATTACAGGACCATATCCTTGGCTATTCATAGCTGAGTAGCCAGGTTGAGGTAGAGCCTAGAGGTAAATAATTACAGCCAATACGTAGCCCCTTTAAATTTTAGCTGATTCCTCAGTAAAATCTAACCGAAGAATTCCAAAAAAGATTTGCAATATGTGATAATCTTGCAAATGACAGATCAGTTGACTAAAAAAACTGAAAATAAAATTTGACAGAACTGAAAAGGTATCCTGATTTTCTTTTTAAAAAAGGTAAAGCGATAATCCTTTGGAAAAGAAAAAAAAAGATTATTTGTTTTTGAACAAATAAATCTGTCCGGCCGATCACGCATCTCATCTAAAGGAACAGTCAAAATCAATCTACTTTGTAAATTAAGATCTTAATTATTAATAAATATGCATGAATTATTATACTGAATAATATAATTTCCAATTATTGGCATCATAACAAAAATTGTGTGATTATTTTTTGGACTAGAATTTATATATTATTTTTTATATAAGATTATCACTCAAGGTGATATGAAAACTGTCTATAGTCATTTATAGGATCAGATCTACGCTAAATTATACAATTCATTATAAACCAATTAAAAATTTAATATAATTAATGATTATTTATTTTCATTGGATTAAATAAATACTGTCTAATAATATAATGTACACATTTTAAATGTGAGAATGTTAATAACATTCCGAACTTATAGCCAATCATGTCATTAATCACATATCGCATCAATAATATCATGCCATATACGCATATATCTGGACATTTTTCAAGAATATTTTACTATATCTTACTATATTAATTTTGGTAGAGCAACCATGCCGCAGTGGCTCACCGCAATCTTTATTTATTTACAGTATGATACAACTTAGTTTGTGTTTTATTTTGGTTCACTTGGTGGTATGAGAGCATCATAATATATCTAATTCTTAATTCTTCCTTTGGTTAAACATATTTATTAATATACAAAAACAAAGATGACAAGTAGGTAAACAAACAAGAAAAAGCAGACGCGCATACAGAAAAACACAGAAAAAACGCCATTATGTCTTTGTCTGTGGCATCCATTGCAAGGAGAAAGGCGCTTAGCACAGTTCTTACATCCAAAAGTGCCCTGAGAGTCCTCCAGGAAAGTGTAGTCATAAATATTTACCAGGGAGAGGATATATTATTTAACATTTTCTGTAAATATGTGTGTGCTGTGTGTTTTTGGAAAACGGTATTATGATTATATTTTAAGCGTTGAGGGAAATCAAGTTGTGTTGTTGGCAAGCAACGTAATGTTATTACGCCTGTACATACTTTGCCCATACCTCCTAGCAGAAAAACCATGAGTACAATATAAAAAAAAAACAATGGTGTACAAACATATTAACATAACCAGAAAAACAGGTTTCTAACACTGCAGGATTACAGTATTTCCTCTCTTTACCTCTCTTTACCTCTCTTTACCTATGCATTAACAGTTAGTAATTAGCCTCCCTAAACTCTTCAGACAGCAGAAGACAACAACAATTCACGTCTATTGTGTATTCAACTTTGTGGTAGCCCAATTCGCACCAGGCCCGAAGTAAGGTACGGTAGCCCTGGATACAGGACATGTTTACTGTATAATTGTTGAGTACGGCGTGGTTGATGTATTTTTTTCCTTTCTTTACTCTTTCATATATTTCCCTGCTTTTATTTGATTTTATCTCAATTATAGCGCCAGTTTTTTTTTTTTTTTGCAAAAATCATTACACGCGATAACTCAATTGGCTGAAAATAAACGCATTTAAATATATTTATATTTCTTGGTGATATTGTATTAAGTTAATACATATACATAGACGAGATTATAATTTGCTTCACACATCGATTGTAGCAATGCTTTATAGTTGAGCCAATTGTACTCTTTGTCCTTCTAGATATATTTTTATATATGTATAAAGAGTTAGTGTAAGAATATAATAACATAATAACATAATAATATAATAATATAATAATATAATGCTCTAGTAATATAATAATATAACCATATAGCAATATACTAATATAATCATATGGTAATATAATAATAATATAATAATAATATAGTGATATAATAATGTGGCAACATAATATAAAAATATAAAAATATAATAATATAGTACCATAGTAATATATTAACATAATGGTATACTAGTATACTAGTATAATAGTACAATCGTGTAATAATATAATAATACAACAATATAACAATATGAAATATAATCTAGTATAATAAAATATAACAATATAATAATATACTTCGCCAGTATGTATATACTCTAACCATCCTCCATTTTTGATCCGACTAGATATGCCCTCAAGATGTTAAAACTAACAACCAGACATACGAAGAGATTAGTTAAGAATACACCATGCAATGTTGGTATGATTAAGGTTGCGATAGAGGAGCTAGATGTAGACCCTGTAAAGGTATTATTTAACTTATTATATTATAATATATTCTATTATACTCTATTATACCTTATACTTAATCATACTATTTAACACTGTACTATACTATATTGTACTATATTATATTATACTATATTATACTACACTACAATATATCATACTACATTGTACTATATTATACCATATTATACTATACTATACTATACTATACTATACTATACCACACGATATTATACTATATTATATTATACTATACTATACTACATGATATTATACTATAATGTAACATATTTTGCTATACTCTTCTATGTTGGACCATATTATACAATATTATACTGTATCGTGCAATATCATACTGCATTATACTATATTATATTATATCATACTACATTATCGTTTCTTTAGTTCATGTTTCTGTAAATACTATCTTGCAGATTATTCGTCTGTCATATTTTAAAATTTATTTTATTTTAATATTAAATCTATCAATAATCGCGCTTGGTTTACAAGATACCATCATACATGTATTTTTTATATCTTCTCCTCCTTTCTTAATACTATCTCCCTCACTCTCTCATGCTATGCATACTCTAGGTCAAAGTATTACCAGAAAAAGAATATAAAAAACTTTATTGTGGGCCTAGCGACTATTTCCTTAGTGGAGCAGGGAATATAATAGTGAAAGAAGGGTCCAGCGTTGTAGAGGAATGGACTACTGCCATTAATCCCCCAGTAAATAAGGAGGCTGAAAACCGGAACGAGAGGGATGAGAAGTGGGATAGGCAGGGGGTGGTGTAGGTATAGTTAACTAGTCGATATGTTTGTTAGGAATGTATGTATGTTAGTTTACTTATTATTGGAATTATTTCGTATTTTAAAGGTTGTGTACTTCTCTGTTGGATTATATTTTGATTATATCTTCCTTAGGATATAAAAGGAGTAACCATTATAGACTCTGTAGAAACGAAAGGGGAGTAGGAGTGTTCTTTGCTCTTAGCAGTACAGTATATATACAAATAATATACCCTACACTACTTCACCTGTATATGCGTGGGCATGGCTGGTAGGCAGTCTATCGTAATTCCCAACTTAAACACTTAGAGATGTAACCCTTTTACAATTAAATGCACAATAACAGCTGTAGAATAGTTGACTAGATGGTTGCTGCACGCCCGACCCAACTGGCATTGATTTTTCTCTAATTTTTAAATAAATTATAAATACGCATTTTAATTGGGGTAAAGGATATAAACATTATTGCTTTATATTAAGCTATGTTTTGTTACCCCGATAGTTACAGTTAACCAATCGACTACAGAATTTAAAATCTTAAACTAAAGTAAACGGTATAGCTATACGCACTACTGTTGGTTGCAATAAGGCATTGGCCGTTTGTTTATCCCTTATAATTAATTGGATAATCTCATGAGATAAAACCCTGATAGCTACTTGGTAGTAACAAACTCAAATATCTAAATGTAGACCTAGGCTCGAATGTATTTAGTAAGGTGGTCGCCAACTAATTTTATGTTACAGTTATGATTGGGCAAATATTTTATTATTTTAGCAAAAAGAGTTCCATCTAGAAACAGACAGTACACAACCCATTAAATATATATGCAAAACAAGGTATATTAAATTGCCTAGTAGTAGCAATATGAGAGAAAGATATAGTATACTATCTTATACATGTATAGGCAGAAGCATGTAATCATGCCTATACATAGATGTCTTGATCAAGCCACCATAATAGCCAATGAACGAGGCAGGATTCAATACCAATCAATCAATCAATCAACCAACTACCAATAGTAATAATTTATAATTAACCATTTTAAGCTAACGGCTCTGACGTTGACTTCCATAATCTCTCCTTCCCTGTTGCGATTCACTTCTTTGCGAATCACGATTCGAGTCACGATTCGAGTCACGGTTCGAATCACGGTTCGAGTCACGGTTCGAGTCACGACTCGAATCGCGTTGCGATTCACCTCTTTGTGATGAGTGATAGCCATGGGGATGGCCTCCTGATGATTGGTTGTTATAGTACTGTTGCTGTGGGGGATATCCCATAGGTGGTGCTTGCTGGCCCATTGGAGGGGCCCCGCTATGACCACCATAGTTGGCATAGGCACCAGTCTAGAATGAAGTGAGGTGGGTTAGGATAGAGGGCGCATAGCAGATGTTAGTGTAGAGATAGAGAGATAGTGTACGTCACCATGAAGATATAAGCATACAAGGTATGTACGATTATGCTTAGAACATAAAGAGAAAAACAAGATAATATTAATAATATATATATGTATTTATAGGTATGACCGACCTAACCAGACTAGATATTCAAAATAGCAAGAGTATAACAACATATAACAGTATAAGAGTATAGTCCAGAACTTACAACATAGTTCTGGTAGTAGTGGGCTTGGGCGGCGTAGGTTTGAGCTTGCTGACGTTTTTGGCCTATTCTCTGTGTACACTGTTGCTTAAATCTGTAGAGTAAATAGGTACGTAGGTGGTAGGCTAATGAGTAATAGTGATAGTGATAGTAATGGCAATAAAAATAACAATAACAATAACAATAACAATAGCAATAATAATAGTAATAGTAATAATAATAATAATAATAATAATAATAATAATAATAATAATAATCATAATAATAATAATAATAATAATAATAATAATAA
>NAOQ01000924.1:10454-21687 GCA_002751075.1 Ichthyophonus hoferi
GGGTAACAATATTATAATATATTTTTACGTATAAGTTCTTTATTTGTTTGGCTGGTTTGTCGATAATAAATCTATACTATATATTATTTTACATACGTATTTTATTCCCTATTAAAAAATAATACAAATTGTACCTCTATAAAGTATCAATGCTTGCTTTATATCAAATCAATCCTTAGTTGTATAAAATTACATACTAGTATTGCTATTGGTTGATATTTATAGAATATTGGCATTTATTTTAAAATTGATTGAATTTAAGAATTAAGGAAGACAGAAAATTAGATTGCAGCTTTAGTGGGAAAATACATCAAATCGATGTTGAGCATTAATTTTGTGGCTAGTAGGTAATTAATTAAAAAAGCAAATCATTATCTCCTAATGTAATGTTTTAAAAAATCAATCAATCAAACTATCCTTGTTTATAGTTGAAGGTTGAGCAATTTAAATTTTAAAATTTTAAAATTTTAAAATAATCTAATGTGGGATAACAAATGATGGAAAACAGGAAAAAAATACCTGGTGGAACATAATTGGGTCCACATTATACTGCAGAAGATATGGCACGTGTGACTTAATTTCTCGGTCGATTATTCTATCAAAGGTTAGCTTTTTCTTAAGGAATTCTTTACATGGTAGTCCGCTGGTGTATGGGCACAGATTGAAATCAACTGAGTGGTAATTAGTGGGTTTGGAGGAAGGTAAATAATAAGTTACATTAGTAACTATTGGTGATGGCAATACAGAACAACATAGAAAAATACAGAGATATATATTTATATATATTACACTAAACAACTAGTATTTACTAATCACATTAATTATATAATGTAATGAGTGGGCATAAATAGGTGTGATATAGACCCAATTATTTTGCATGCTGGCTTGGCTTAATCACATTGATAAGAGTATGGACCTATACATATACCTCTACATATACATATATATATATATATACAAATGTCAACTATTACTTACTATATGATTGCAGCACTTCCTTTGGAAGACTCATGTCATAATCAATAACAGAAGTTCTTCTATTGACAATCAAAAGACCTTCTAGCCCCCATCTCTTGAAATTGGTATATAGTCCGTGGTGATTGTTCTTACTTAACAACTCATACCTGTTGATTGAGAGAAAGTTCATTAGAAGATGTTTTATCTACCAATGAGAGGCTTCATAAGAGGGGTTGGGGGAATCATAGGTTTATGGCTGTGTTTTTATAATTATATTGTGTACTGTACATACACACTTACTATACTATACATACTGTTATACACATACATATTATCTTACCTACTATTATCTCCAACCACAAAATATATATCATGCTTTTGAAAGGCATCCATAGCGTCTAGATTCCTTGGACGACCATATATCCTCTGTAGTGAATTTTGATGCAGTGTTAAGATTTGGTTAAATGTCTCGCCTATTTTTTAAAAAACATTTGCTGAAAAAAAATTAACATAACTCATAAACCCCTCTCTGTGGTTAATCTCCAGTTTTTTTTTGTAATTTCAAAAGTACTAATTATTAACTATACAGCTGCACATCGCTATCTTAGAAATACAGTGAATTTTAATTTCAAGTTTAGAAATTAAAAATTAAAAATTAAATTAAAATTAAAATTTGTACCTTTGGGTATGTTTCTCCCTTAACTTTGGTATAGTTTAAGGGAACCAATCCCGATATTTCAGGGGTAACTAGGGATAGGATAGAGTGATGCTTGTCGTATCCCTCTGGGTCATTGTAGAACATGTTGCCGGACGGAATAGGTTCTAGAAGAATAGTTAGTGTGAGATGTATATATAAATATATATATACAGAGAGAGAGGAAGGCAGAGAAGATAGAGCAATGTACACCATATTTATAAATATATTATATATAACATATAACATATACTCTACAACATATACACTTACGATACGTCAATGAAGGAATTTCGTCTACAACTACTTTCCTCCCTGCCATAAAATCAAAATTAAGCCCGAACTCCTTGTTTAGACGGAAGGCAGTTTCTGGGCATTCATCTGGAGGTTGGGTGATTTATAGATCAGTAAAATAATCAACGGAATAGGATAGGAGAAAATAATGAAACAATAAAGTATAATACAATGCAATACAACACACTAATCCTATATAACACTACTAAATCATCTACTTACTTTCTTTGCCTTGGCATTCATCCGCATTCTTCCAGTCCAAATGTTTGTGGGTCAATGTGTGTGATACCCAATGGAAGGAATTCCTATTCTCCTTCATACAATCTACCAATCCATCCTTTTTCGTATATGGAAAGGAGTAGTCTTGTCCCTGTAAAAAAATTCGATTGGTTATTATGTATCATTGGTGCTACTACAATAGGGTTTCATTAGACCATTATCATTCAATACGTTTATTTATTGCACTATATCACATATTCCATACTATTCTATTATACTATATTATGTTGTTGTATAGTAAATAACTAATATGCATGACAGTATCTAATATTAAATTATATACTTATATAATTGCATTTATTTTAATATTACTTTCTTTATTTTAAAGAATTTTAGATATATACTTAGGTATAATTGGCGTATTATCATATGCACTTACCACAATCCATCCAAGTCCATTATAAGCGAGCTCAAAAACAATGGAGGAGTTGAAAGCCAGTTGTTTTGTAATAGATTCTTGTAGTTGAAGGTTATATTTACAATCGTACTCATCCATTCTGGATAAATAAATAAAAATAAAATGATTAGGGGCAAAGTACAATTAATAATAATAATATAAAAAATATCATTAACATTAACAATAATATTATTACCAATTTCTTAATAATAATGATAATAGGAGTAGTAATAGCAATAATAAAAATAATAGCAACAACAATAACAATCATAATGACAACCACAACCACAATTACTCTCTAACTCTAACCTGAAATTATATCTCTTTTCTGTTTTATCTGGATTCTTTCCATTATATATATCGGAGGCTAAGAACAAATCATCCACTTGTACGTTGAGATGAAGCCTTCGTTGACCAACCCACATGCCCCTAGTAACCCATGTGAACCACATAGTACCATATGCAAGGTTGCTTTCGGTGTATTCATGATACTGTTTTGTATAGTGTGTTGTGCAGCAATGGGGTGTATAGGGAATATAGCAAGTATAATGCGTTAGTGTGTATAGAGATAGTAGTTGATAAACTATTACACTATTGTATGTTGTTAATTATATTATATTGTATTATATCATATTTATATTACATTACATTATTATCTATATTACATTGCGTTATAACATTATATTATATTATATAAGATTTTTTATCAGCCTACTAAACCTTACCCTCTCATATGCTATATCATCTCTCTTTGAAACCTCGTCAAAGTCGATCTCCTTTTGTGTTGCGTCAAACAGGAAATACATTTGCTGATGGTAAACATTAATAATGAGTCAATGATGTTATAGTATAGTAAGTATATTAAGTATAGTAAGTATAGTATAGTATAATAAAATATAGTTTAATATAGCATAGTAAATATAGTGTAGTATAGTAATGTATGTGTAGTATAATATTGGATAGTATAGTATAGTATAGGATAAGATAGTATGATGTAGTATATAGTATGATGTAGTATATAGTATGATATAATGTAGAGTGTAGGGAATTTATAGAAAGAAAGATCTGCACTACTAGAAATAATACTGTAATATATACGGCAATAACAACAATAACAATGATAAACTGTTAGTGTATAGATATTATACAATATAAAAACATACCTCCACCCCATCAAGTGTGGAAATATATGCGGCAATCCTCTCTTTTTTGTTGGCTGTAAGAATATATAGTGATTAGAATTTTTAGTAAGACTTATTGATAGGCTGAGAAGTAATAATATAATATATATATTGACCGTTCTAATATTAACTCAGTCATATAACTGGTTATTGAAGAATGATATTTAAGGAATACAATATAATATATTATATAGTATAGGATAGTATAATATAACATAGTATAAAATGATGTAATATAATGCATTGCAGCAAAACATAATAAAACACCTCTAATTAAATAAAACAGCACAGTGAGATAATAATTATTAGTGTACGAATGCCTACCAAACGGACTTACATAGGTAAACAACCAGAGTAAAGCATATATATACATATAAACCTATATATACATATATATTACATATATATACTTACGATTGGGTTTGTATCCATATCGGAGTAGAGGAAAGTTGTTTTCAGTATCCTTAATTGTTCCTTGACGAGGATTTAAGGGTGCTGGAGCCTATAAAGATAGGAGAGGGACATTTTGTATTATGTGACTATACTGGGTAATAGCATGACTATAGTAGGTAATAAGATATTACTATATTAGGTAACAACATTACTATACTAGGTGATAATATATATATATATATCATTAGAAGTTCATATTATGTATATGATTTGAACTACGTATATACTATAATATATCCCTAGAAGTGGTTGCAAACTTATATAAAAACCTAATGACAATATTAGCAAGCACCTATCGCTTTCTACTATCTATATATAGAAGAAGTAGGTAGATAGGTAGGAGCAAAAGTAATATACTGGTCTATCCTACCAGATATCCTGCTGTGCTGTTAACAACATCTGCCACTTTGTAGGCGTATTCGGAGTTATCAAACACAGTGTATTTATAGTTTTCTGCAGAAGTATGTGGTATATATATATTAATATATATATATTATGTATTGATTGTTGATATTGATATGATTTTTTACTTCGATTAAACGTAAATAATATATATAAAGTATATTGATAATAGTTATAAAGATATGACGTAGTAAATCAAGTAGACGTTTAATTTATTAATAAAGACAACAACATTAAGAAATATATATATATATATTTAAATGCAATATAACTTTAAACATGTGCATAAACATAAACGCAATACTTACTTCTTTTTTTTGGGATAGAAATGCCTTTCATATACTGGTCCGATGGATTAAGATGGACTACTCTTATGTCATATTGCTTGGCATATTTTCGTATATTTTGCATATCATAGTCACTCATTGTTTTATCGCTGTATTTACGTGTGTACGTCAACTTCAAGATCGTATTGTCATATTGTAATGGGTATATCATATATTTATCTGGTTTGGAAAATAAAATAAAAATAATCATAATAATCATAATAACAATAAATAATAATAATAATAAATGTACATCATCTTGTGCATGAAATTTCCAATAAAGCGGGTTCATCAACATACACATACTTATACAAATAATATACAAATAAAATAGCCCTATATATAGTAGTTAAGTATTTTATATTTTATGCTTATAACACAGTAATTATACTTAACTATTTCCTCTAACAATAAAATATTTTCAACATCACACTACAAATAACTTATTCGGAGCAATTTTGTTTTGAACAACTCACTTTGCGATAACGATAGCACTGAATGTGGGGTTTTCCAATTTCGGAAGTTTACTTGCCTCGGCCTTGGACCATAATGTATTGAATCCCTCCTATATATGTATATATGCATAGATGGATGGATAAGTTTAGATCAATCGAAGTGTATTACGGTGGTTAGTTAGTATTGGGTTTGTATGCAATGTAGTTGATCGGGCTATAGTATATGAATTTAGTATTATTATATATACTTAATATTAACCTATATAATTATATTTGTCCGTCCGATCAAAAGTATATAATATAGCACAATTGTGTACATATTTATTTGCCCATATATATGTATTGATAGGTATAATTCAAGATTAACTATTAGTGCCAAATGTAAAACACAATGTCCATGAACATTAGTTGACTAAATTATAAATCTGGTGGGAACCAAATATTTATATATATATATGCATAAATTTATCAAATACGCATAAAACCACATGGATAATAATGTAAGTATATATATATATATCTATAGATAGAGAGAAAAAAATATGTATGCATATATTATATTATTAATATAACCTACTACTTACCAGAACTAAACGTGGTATAGTAAGATCATTGTGATCCTTATAAACTACTAGCACGTTGAGATCAATGGAGTAGTCCCCTGGCGCCCAGCCAAAGCATAAGGTAGGTAGGACGGTCAAAGATGCCACAATCAACCGGGTAAACCCCATTATAATAAAGCGTTGAAGAGAGAAATATATGTAATGGTATTACAAAAACTGAATCCCCGTGAAAAGGTTAGTAGTTAATAAAGGAATAATAAGTGTGAATATGATAGAGTTGTGTGTTTTATTACACATTATCGTGAGAGGTATTCGGATATAATTGCGGAGTAGAGTTATGAATACATCATTAAAAATTTATCCTCAAATTTCTGTTTGCAATAATCGGGCGCTACCCCTCTTGTTTGCTAATCGATGTTTAGTAATTCATTGTACCACGCTACCTCTGTAAACATGATAATATACGACAGAATATATATATATATATATATATTAGTGTCGAGAATTACAATTACTACACAGGCTGAAATTGACAGAAACAACCAGAGATTTATCTTCCTGGCGCCCAAATAACACTATTACCTTGCTATATTTATGTACAGTCCCACTATTTACTATATAATATATCTATATTAATAATTGAAGAAAAAAAAAACGAGGTTTGCAGCAATTTTTGTGTCGAATAGTTAACCAAAGTATTTTTTTAATCAGTGTGATAGTGTCTTGTTATACAACTGGCGTATGTTATCTTACTTAAAACGGATTATCCGAATCGATTTCTTAGTATAAATATATCCCTTAATATGTATGATCTCCACTATCAATTATGTACTAATATGTAACTATGTAAGAGTCTAATAATCCGTTGAATTAATATATAAATGGTCTAAACGTAGGCATAGAAAGCGATATAAAAAGTATATGTATAATCAAAATGGTGTAGTGTTTACTTTATTGTTCTAAGATATTTGCTTATATAGTCTTAACGAAAAGCGATCCTCTTGGCTGACACATCTATGTTGTAAAAGCCAATCGAACGCACGAATTGCACATTGATACAACCAATCGTAATCCTAATTCGGTTTACTTTTGACCAATCATCACCCGCATTGTTTACCAGATTGTAAATTTTTATGGTTTGTAACCAATTGTATGCGAATATTTGATTTTTTATTTTTTTGTGTGCAATATTATTGGATAATTAACTGCTGCAATTTTGTGTCGCCAGCATGCAATAAAAATTGTCATAGAATGCCAATAGAATAATGCAAAGCAGTGTGATATGTGATATATCTGACGATATTATAATAATCACCTGGAGAAAAGTGGGTGCACAAACAGTCAATACGCGCTTATGTTCAACATACCTTGAATTCCCCACAAAAATGGATGCAGACTTAGACTATCAAAACCTTTATGTTTTTGCAAACAAAATGTTCGAGCATCTGAGAATGTTATGATTACGGTGATAGCATTATATACGTTAAGATACGAATATGTAATTCAAATGATCGCTACTCCACCCATGATCGACAAAAGGTGGTGATATCTGACCAATGAATGGGTTCGAATTTATCAACACTCCAATTATTATTTTAAAAATATAGTACTGTCTGAAAACATCCTTAACTTCGTCCCAAGTCTAGCTCCATCCACTGATTTTCATCTGTAAGAATGATTTTATGATTGGTCATACACAAGCAAAGACGGGATGGATATGTTTACCTTGCCAGATTGGTCATATCATATCATATATACTTTAACTTACATAACATACTGGCTATTGTCAACATATACATAACATATCAATCAAATCTTACGCACAACAATCGGTAACTAATCGAATGCCAGTAGATGACTAGATGACTACAAGAAAACATGATCATAAAATACAAACCTGGTATTTTCTAACCATCAGAGTGTATATGATATTGTTAACAAATAATAAGAAGTGTACAGCTTTGTTTTCCGACGAATGTGCTCGCGGGAAAAGCCTTTATTAAAGCCAATGTATAATTCGAAAATGCCGTAATCTGTCTCTATTCCCTTTTTATTTTCTTCTTATCTACCAACGTCTTCTACGCCTGATTGAGAAGCTGATGTAAGTGAAATATCGGTCTAACTAAACTAACTAAGTGGTGTCAACCCTAATCTCAGTCTGCTTTAATGATCAATGTCAATCGATAATGAGGTCTTGACTACATTAGTGAATCCGTGCTTCAAAATAAAATTGGTGCTGCACTTGTGTAAATTTCCTAGAATATCGAATAGTTGTTTACTAAGGATATTATTGGACATAGTTTGGCACTCAGGCCAGAAGTCGAAAGAGTTAGATGCATTCAGCAATGCTTTCTTTAAAATAAACGCTAACGATTATTGGTCGCCTTGAATGTGGAGGTATACTTTATATAGTCAGATTAGAAATACATTACATTTCATCCATCAGCCAACACGCACGTGGTCTAAACATAGGATATTCCGGCCTGGGAAAAAGCGTCTGATCTATATTTTACCAATATGTGTTATGGTGTGTTTTTGTAAAGGTATTTTCACACGCGTAATTAAAATAACGATCGTAATTAAAATTGTGTGGTATTTATTTTCATTTGAGCGATTGCGTCAGTTTTCTAATCGCAAATCTTGTTTAGAACCTTTATCCTTCTCAAAACATCCACTTATCGGGAGTGTCAATTTTGGCTACTCGTCAGTATACATAGGACCGGTTGTAAAGATCCTTATTGACTAGTACACGCAAACACAAACATGAAGACCACTGAGGCCCACTATAGATATCAATGTTACTGATTTACTGATTGCTGATCCAACGCTATTATGTCTTTATTTTATTGGCTCTGTGGCTGTCTTCTCATTTTTGCTCACCAATAAACATTGAACCAATCATAAAGATCTTTATTGACTGGAAGATCCCTGAGGCCCACTAAGTTTACTTAATTTTATGTTGCAGATTTAATACTGTATCTATGTATCAGACGCAAACAGAAAATTGCTAATCAAAACTGGATACCACCTATAATAAATATAAAATATCATTCTACAATATTAATTATTATTTTTAAAAGATATAAAAATATATTAAAATTGAAAGTAAAGGCAAAGGACATGGTAGCTATATTCTTTTAAAATTTATAAGAAAAATAAACGAACACTTATCTTCTAGTTCTCGTTACGTTACCAATTAGTGCTGGAAAAATCGCATCACCTAATTAAGAACGTTATTCAATCAACTAATACTGAACCCATCATCATCCGGACGCATTTCCCCCGCGTAATTAAAATAACGACTGTAATTAAAATTCTGTGGTATTTTTTTTAACGAACGCATCAGTTTTCTGAATTCTAAACGTATATTGTGTTTAGAACTGTGTTTATTCTAGTTCTCCGTTTCATCTCTCGAGATTTATCGGGAGCTGTCCTTGTTAAATGGGACCAATCGTAAGATTCTTATTGACTAGTATATCTATTTTTTTATCTTGAAGCTCTTAACCTGATTGTTTTCTCAATAGAAGCTGAGCACTTAAGGTAAGTGATTTAATAATAATTGATAATAATAATATTAAATGTTTATAACTATGTAAAGAAATACTTAGATTAATTAAATATACCAGTTTTGAAAAATATTGTAATATATTTGTATATTTGTGTATATATTCCTATTATACAACAACACCGAATTGGCGACCTCAAAGCCTGTGGGCAAGTCACTTGAGCTATCACAGATAACTATAAATGATAATAAATAATGTCAGAAATGATAAGTAGAGACAGACGTTTTCCTATAACCTAAATTCGTTTAGAAAGAAGGGGAGTACCAAGCAAGTCGGCGGGACTTGTCTAGAAGGATACCTAATCAATGTGTTATCTTATCCGGCCCATGAAACTCGCCTGCTCCACTCTACCATTGGCTGGTTTTACTAATAAAGATCATCTCTTAGATTGCCGCTTAGCACCAATAGATTACGAGGTCTCCCGGGAATAATTTGACAAATCCAACAATTAGACAGATACCAACAATAATTCAACATATTCTAACCATAAATGGAAATGTTAAATTTAAAAATAAAATAAAATATTAAAATAAAAATAGAATAGTTTTTTAAAAAAATATATATTAATAAACAGGAAATTGAAAGAATTAAATTTTTGCTGTTTTCACTAGAAGAATTGTATTTTCTATGTACATTTCTTTTAATTTTTTGAACAAAAAAATTGTTAATCAAGAAGAAAAAAAGAGTAGTTTAGTTGGAAAATATTTATTCGTGTAACGTCCCACGTAAACTTTCCTTCACCTTTCCCCAATTTCTGCTATGTACTATACTATCATGTTTTGTTCAAAAAAATTTAAGGAATGTATATACAATATACGATTCTTCTGGTAAAAATAGCGAAATTTAAATTTCTTTCAATTTCCTCTTTATGAACGTATTTCTTTTTTAAAATATTATTTTTATTCTATAGTTAGAAATTCCATTTATGGTTGGGATCTGTCGAATTATTTCCGGGAGCCCGTAAATAGTAATAAATAATACGTAAATAATACGTAAATAATACGTAAATAATCGTAAATAATATGTGAATAATAGTAAATAATATATAAATAACATGTAAATGATAGTAAATAATACGTAAATAATATATAAATAATATGTAAATAATAGTAAATAATACGTAAATAATACGTAAATAATATATAAATAATACGTAAATAATAGTAAATTGTACGTACATAATATAAAAATAATATGTAAGTAGATATAAAAAATAATTTAAAAATAATTTAAAAATAATTTAAAAATAATTTATAAATAACATAAAATCTGTAACATAAATATAATTAATAATTAATAATTAAAACATTTCAGTAGTAATAAATGATAAATATTAAAATGAAAGGGATTATATGTGTAGGATAGTCAAGTACATATGATATATTATATACTATTACTTTACTACTATATACTATGATATATACTACATATAAACATAACTATATAGTGAATCGTAAGAGTAAGAATTGAGAAATCTAGTGGGAATATGATACAGAATGAGTCTATGACCGTAGATACACAACAGATGGTAAGGGAGATTGAGATGTTTGTATGTGTTTATCTATGTTTGTATGCATGTATGTATATATGTATGTAGCTAGTGTGTATTATTATTATTATTATTATTATTATTATTATTATTATTATTATTATTATTATTATTATT
>NAOQ01000926.1:0-17414 GCA_002751075.1 Ichthyophonus hoferi
GGATAGTATAATAGGATAGTAGTAGGATAGTGGTAAGGTAGCATAATAGGATAGTGGTAAGATAGTATAATAGGATAGTGGTAAGATAGTATAATAGGATAGTGGTAAGATAGTATAATAGGATAGTGGTAAGATAGTATAATAGGATAGTGGTAAGATAGTATAATAGGATAGTGGTAGGATAGTAGGTGAAAATAAGGGAGAATGATTGGAGGATAGGAGAGGTTAAATTAGGATTAAGATAGCAAGAACTAGTGTATGGCTATTTTAATGGTTCAAGGTTTTCTTGCATGCATACGTGTACCTATATGTATGTATAGATTGCTATTATTTACGCTACTATTGCCACATACATATATACATACATACCTACATATATGAATGCATGCATGCATACATACATATATACACACAGATATACATATATATATATACATACATACATACACACATACACATATACATATATACATATATATATATATCCATCCATACATACACGCATACACATATACATATATACATATATACATATATACATACATCCATACATAAACACATACACATTTACATACATACGTACACAGCTATGGGATGTCAAAGGCAGTACCTGTATACAGACCTTCAAACCAGCCTTCAGTGGAGATATAGTTGTCAATAGTGTGCTCTTACTACCCCGTACACCAGACCAGATTCTCGTCTGTAATAGGAGCAGTACGCTGTCTGTATTGAATATGCAGGGTCAGGTAGGGTTTATGTTGTATGTCTCTATGTATTGTATATGGTATATGCGCTGTATTGCATATATTGTAGTAGGCTATATTGTATTGTATGTGGTTGGGTTGGATTAAGTTATGTTATATCATCCTATACTGTATAATATACTCTACTATGGTATACTATACCATATCATACGATACTATACTATACTTTTCAACCCTCTCTCCATTGGCTCTCCCTTCTCCTTCCCTCACCTACCCTACCCTATACACATAAATACACTGTACTACATACATACATATACACGTTTCCTCCCTCTCCCTATCTTTCTCTCGCTTTCCCTTTCTCTTTCTCTTTCCCTCTCCCATCAGGTTGTGAGAAGTTTGACCTCCGGTAAACAGAAAGGAGGTGATTTCATTGGCTGTGTAGTATCGCCTCGAGGTGATTGGGTTTACTGTATAGGAGAAGATAGTGTCATGTACTGCTTTAGTATGTTGTCATGGAAACTAGAGCAAACGTTGACGGTGAGTATTCTATTTTAATGTGATGCTCAATTTTATTCTATGATAACTATTGGATAGCGTAGTGTAGGATAGTCATTATAGGAAGTCTGTAATTGCGCATATAATGTGGTTATATATATATTTATGTATGTATGTATTTAATTTAATATAATATAATGTAGCATACATAGCCTATATTGATATGTAAGGCTATTGTTTTCCTATTGTTTTTCTATGTTATATCTACAATATCTGTTAGTTTTGTCTTTATGGGAAAAAGGAAATCTATGATTAGAATATAAATATACCATTATATGTGCATTATGTATCTAAATACAGAGGAGTTATTGGTCTATTAATAGACCCCTCTAATCCAATCCCTGATATAGTTTAGTATTATAAATATATCATTATGTCTTAGCCAATAGCAATCCGCAAATGCTGGTATTACACCTATATTTATATTACTATGTATAAATTATTTATACAAATAAGATATATGTACATACATGCATGCTTAACTTAAATATATACACTGCGATAACATATCTATTCTAATTTGTATTCATACTAATATGTATAAAAATTTATAAAACAATTGAAATTTTTTTTAATTTTTATGCATCTATACTAAAATTCAAAATTATCCAATCTAATCCTACTGTATCTATCTCTTAACCTATCAGCTCTCTGAGAAGGAGGTGGTAGCCATTGCTCACCATCCCCACCAGAATTTAATTGCAACGACCGGATTGGATGGGACAATTAAACTATGGAAGCCATAGTTTAAGATTAGATCTAGATTAGATCTAGGTTATATTATATAAAAAAAGGTTTTATGATATGATATGATGGGATATTTTTATATATATGTATGTTTGTTTGTGTTATAATGGGATAGAAGAGAATATGTTATGATATGGTATGGTATGGTATGATATGTTATAGTATGTATTAATATTAAAATGGTCTATGTAATGTGTGTAAAGATAAGCATGGGTAACACCAAATGAGTATACATATACTGTCTATACATGGTTATATGATGCTTATATATGGTTATATACTATCTAAATAGGGTTATATGTGATAACAGGAGCTTTTTTTACATGAAATTATAACAAATAGTTTCAATTAAATAATTTAGAATATTAAAAATTATAGAATACACCGATTGGACACTATATATAATATCATCCATCATAACATTAATATCATTGATTTGATTTTAATGTGTTATGGTTATTATCTTAGTGTTACATTTATTCTCTTACTGTGTTGTACTTATCATCTTACTATATTATAGTTATTATCTTACTGTGTTATAGTTAGCATCTTGCTCAAAATGGATGGCAGCGTACACTTTCAAGCAGAGTACCAAAAGAAAAAATCGGTATAGTCTCATGAATCATACGGGTCCTGTCGCAGACAGAATAAAGACCTTTATTCCACCCATATATAGACTAATGGATAACCCAGTCATCAATTATTGTTATACCTATTTGGGCCCCTGCTGTATATGTTGGAACATGTGTAATCCGTTACAATGATACCTTATTTATTTATTTACATTAGAATGTAAAATATATTCTGCTTATTTATTAACTGCTATTAATTAAATAGTGGAAGTTATCCATCAAACCTAGGTAGTAATGATTCAGATTGATATTGATTCTTGTATACCATATTATACTAGGTATGCAGTTTGTTCAGACTTTTGTCTCACCGCATCACATTTGTTTAAAATGGTGTAAATTAACCACTCTATGGTTGGAGACGGGGCTTCTAGTATTTTTCTACACCCTATTCCGCCACCTGACATGCGTTATTGTCAGGGTAACGTCTTAACATAAACACAGCGTATGTTTCGCCGTTTTAACAAATAATAATAGTAGTAAGAGTAATAACATTATAGGGGTTTTCGATCCAAATAATAGATCTGTAGGTCAATATGATTATTTTCCCAATCCAAATTATAAATTATCTACTGAACAAGATTATATTTTCTCTACCAAAATTATAATATATATATATATATATTATTAGAATTTTGAAATTGAATTAACTGGTCATTGGTGTCCCTATCGGCATCCGTACTAGTTGTCCGTAGGTTAAAGTAAGTTTTTCTATTTTGTCAAAGGCAAACTCTCGGTGATCCAGATCCAATAGCTCTGCATATTGTCTGGCATGGCGATCGACAGATGTGTTGAGGAGGTGCCTTGCCTGGGACTCAAGTGATGAAATGTACTGTGTTCCATATACCGAGTTCGCTCTGTCGATGGCAGATGGAGGTGTTGTAAAACGGTGGGTAAGGCGGTAGAACATGCCGAACATGGTGATGCCATGGCAGAAATTGCTGATGGTGTAAGAGTCTGCCGTAAGGTGTCGGAATTCCTTAGGTCTGGAGGTCATATTAGGGATCATGGTGGTGAGGTCGTTGATGGGTCTCAGGGGTGATTTAATATCTGTGCCATACGCAGGTCCTTGTCCATGGTAAGCTGGAGTGCTGGTTGGATATGTATTGGTTTTGTTGTTGGAAGGGGTGGGGGAAGGCAGGTTATGGGCATGAAATGGTGATGTTACAATCGGAGGTGTGTATGTCGGATTGTTTGGCGCTGACAGTGATCCATGCCCACAACTTTTCATGTATATAACAATTATGACATAAGTTTTGACGACATTTTAGATAATACTATTTCTTTGTAGAATGTGTGTAGGGTTTTTACACACACCCCAAGGGTGTCGCAAATGTGTGTGACGAGGGCCTTCATTATGGACTTTTGTTTTCTTTTAATAGTCTTTTCTTATCATATCTTGACTATAGTTTTGCTATCTTGTTGACGTAACTTACGGATGTTCCATTAACGAATCTATCAGGTTGGAAGATATATAATTTTGATCCGCAGATAATTTGTAATCCGAATCAGGAAATTATCATATTGAATGAGAGATTATAATTCGGATCGGGAAAGTTATAATATTGGTCGATAGATCTATCATTTGGATCAAAAATCCCTCAAACAATAAAAACAATAGCAATAACAATAGTTGGGAATAATAAGTAAAAACAGAAGCGTTTCTGCGACCTATATTTGTTTAGAGGAAAAGAAAATGCCGGATTAAGAGGCGTTTTAACGCGTCCCTTTGCATACACAGAGTACAGATATGGTAAGACATATTTTTAATATTAGACGAGTGAGAAGATTTGTCGTAAACATGGCACCTAAGCAATGTGCTTTCTGGACCCAAAACATAAGATCTGAAATGGCTGAATATAGTCGCAGGACCTCTTCCATTGGCAAGTTCAATTTTGATCAATCATCTTGGATTGACATTTAACACCAATAGATTGAACCAACTTTTTTCGAGACTACATGTACATTAGTATTAAATGATTATAGCTATATAAATAAATACCAAAATTAAATAAATATTCTTAGACTAACAACAACAATAATAATGGTAATAATAATAATAATAATAGTAGTAGTAATAATAATAATATTATTAGTAGTAAAATATAATAATAATAATAATAATAATAAAAATAGCAATACTAGTACTAATATGTACAATATTAAGTTTTAAAAATAATAATCTAAATCTGTTTTTTTAATGGATACTGAAGCATTTACCAATAAAAAATTGTCTCAATTCTATAATTCTAATATTATTGAATAATAATCATTGAAGTATTTAACGGCATAGTTTTCTCATGCCGTGCAATAAGTTTTAATCGAATTTGTTTAACGAATTATAAGCTTTATACCGATTAATACTTACGTATTCAGATTATGCCACTACTATAATATTACATAACTAATCATATACATAAAAGAAAGTATTGTTATATTTGGTATTTTTTTAAGAAACAAGTAAACATATATTAAATAAATTAAAATATAGTAAGAATATTTTTTCTATTTTTTTTTATTTTATACTTAATAATTTTAATAATCTGTAAAGATATGTCTACAATTTACTAACTATCGGTACAGATCTAGTAATTAATCTATAGATTAAGGGATTAAAAACGAAAAACAAAAAAATCGAGTATTATTATTATTTTAATGGTAAACAACTTGCATGTTATTGTATATATAGTGATTGTAAAGGGTTGAAAATATGTTGTTGTTGTTTTACTAGTGTTACTCGTGTAGTTTTTGCCGTTAAGTTATATAGTTAATATGAATATATAAATATGTAGAGAGAAAAAGCGAGGAATGCATTTATGTGTGATGCACGTGTGTTAAGCTTATGATTATATTTATACCACGTTTCAATGTGGTAATATATAGTTATTGTTATTATTATAGATCACATACAAGTAGTAAGTGAGAGATATATGCATAATATATACAGATATAATATATATTTAGGCATTACATGCTTTTATTATACTGGCATTATATATATTTATTACATGTTTTTACTATATGCATAGCTACTATCTATACCACGCACCTAATCCTCTTTCCCACAGTTATATTGTTTAACGGAATACAACTACAATCACCGTTACCTAGGCAACCATGAGTTACCTATCCTCTCGTTGGGGTACCCCCTCTATACATTTTCTCCTCCCTCTCTTTTTTCTATGTGAGGTATTTGGCCCAGGGCTACAAACTATACCCTTACTTGCCGTGTTACAGCTACCAATAGAAATATTCTATGCAAGGTTTACCTCTTACTGGTAGGTTGTTTATTTTTAAAAATCGATTAAAATTTTAAAATTTGAAGTTTATCTCTTGACTAGGTTGTCTCTAGGTATAGCTCTTTTGTGTTTGCACTTTCTTACTGGGAGATGTGCTCTTGTAACAACTTCAAGAACATTAATAATAGTAATAATAATAATATTATTATTATTATATATACCCTATTTATAAACCATTATAATTCTTTTTAAACCTCACCCTAACCCAATCAAATCCCAACTTTAAAATGGTATGATTACAGGTGTCTGATCCCTCTAATAATCACTAAATTCATTGGACTATCCATCGCCTTCGTGGGCTTGCTAGTAACCGGAGCTGATGATAATAGATATAGCATATTGAGTGTAACCATAGTGGGCATGGCTTCTATGATATATACTTTATTATTCTGTAGTATTCTAACGTTGGATAAGATCTTTTACAATCGTTTCTCTGATAGGACAGGAGCGCATCTACTTGTATTTCCAACCCTGTTTACCGCTATGTGGTATTTAATTACTCAATACTCTTTCTCTGCATCCTGGGGTAATCATGGTTACGTGTTATATCATTGGCGAACACTAATGATGTCAGTATCTATATTTGGGCTTCCCGGGCTAAACTTTCTTATTGGATGGTTTGCTACTAGCTTACTGTGGTTGGCTGGCACCAATTCACATAGTCGACAAGGGGACTTTACCTATACAAGGCTATATTGTGAGGATAATGATTTGAGAGAGCATAGTCAATGTACTTTATCTAATAGTGGAAGTGAGCTAGGGGGGGAGTCATCTAGACGTCATAAGGGGCCTGGTGGCTGGGCTGCGGGGGGTTTTTTAATATTTTTTCTAATTTTTTTACTCTATGGGGAATGTGTTATCCTATTAAGATATGGTACATTCTACAATAAATCTACGGTTTCTATTGTTCCTGATGCGGTAAGAGTTGCTTGCGTCATACCTGGCAGCGATACTGAATTAGGATTGGCTAGGACTGTACAGGAAGCACACGCAGGTGAGTGTAGGAGTCTAGGGAGATAATGAAGATCCTGAGAGAGAGGAGAGAGATATATTGCGATAGATATACAATATTATTATAGTATATTGTTAGTACTATTTATTTTTATTTATTCTGTTTTGCTACTGTTGTTTTGATGTTATTATTATTAGTCTGTTGTGTTATGATAAGTTGTTGTTTTGTATTGTTAATACTATATATCTAATATTATTGTAGATGTATGAAGATGAAGAAGTAGATGTTATAAAATATGAAAGAGAAATATTATTTGATAGGTGGGTCAGATGGATGATTTTTATTGGTGAAGAGTCAGAGATATTGGGTAATTTTTGAATATATTGGGATAGAGGATAATATAATATAATGATATAATACAATAAAATACATGGCAATATAATAATCACACAATACAATTTAATACCCTATCTTATCCTATCCCATCATACCCTATCTTATCTTATCCTATCCCATCTTACTTTACCCTATCCTATTCTATTCTACCCTACCCTATCAACCGCAGGAGCGAAAATTGTTTTATGGCCAGAAATAGTCGGACAGATGGACAATGAGACCCAAGCAAATGATTTAATTGGACGAGCCCGTAGAACTGCCCAATCAGAGAAAATTTATCTAGGTGTGACGTATCACCAAAAGGGTGTAAATGCCAATCATACGGGAAAGAATATGTTTATATTTATAACTCCCAATGGAACGGTAGCTTGGAAGTATCAAAAGGCTTTCCCGGTTGGTTATCCTGTATTTAATATGGAGGACTCTACACCTGGACCGCATATTATACCGGTATGTGAGGGTAATTGGTGGTTTAAAATTTAATATTATTTTAAATTTAATAGTAATACTTATATTATTATAAATATAGTAGTAATAATATGGAGAATTCTACACCTGGACATCATATTATACTGATAGAGGGATGTGATAGGGTGATTAAATTTTAAAATATTATTATGAATTGTAAGTTTAGTTGAGTGATAATAAGAGATATAATTATATTGCATACATACGCTTGGTGTGAAAGAGATTGATATACAGGTAAATAGATAGAGCAAGAGGGTAGTGTAGGTAGGTACCGGGTATGTATCTGACAATAATAATAGTAATATTATTATTAGTACTATTATTACTATTGCTATTATGATTTTTGTTATTATCTATCATTACTATTATTACTATTGCTATTATGATTGTTGTTGTTATCTATTATTACTATTGTTATTATGGTCGTTGTTATTACCTATTATTACCTATTATTACCATTTTTATTACTATTATTATTATTATTATTATTAGTATTATTATTATTAGTATTATTATTATTATTATTATTATTATCATCATTATTATTATCATTATTATTATTATTATTACCATTTTTATTACTATTATTACTATTCTTATCATGATCGTTGTTATTATCTATTATTACTATTTTTATTACTATTATGATTATTATTATTATTATTATTATTCTTATTATAATTATTATTATGATTATGATTATTATTATTATTATTATTATTATTATTATTATTATTACTATTACTATTTTCATTATTATTATTATTATTATTATTATTATTATTATTATTATCACTATTACTATTACTATTATTACTATATTAATTTTTTATACTCATTATAGAATATCTTCCGACATCCTATACTTTCCTATGCTATATTGCCATATCCTACTACTTCCCTACACATGCTATTTTCTTCTACCATATCATACCCTCTCCTACTATATCCTACCATGTCATACATACGATAGTTACACCCTACTTGCCGTAGAAAAGGTGCTTTTTATTATAATTTGGACTATCTATCCTACCTATTATTAATAGTACTACTACCATTACTACTACCATTACGACTACTATTACTATGGCAATCCCACATGCTGACCATACAGTGATTAACTCTATCCTATCCTACTTTACCCTACCTTATCCTACCCTATCTTACTCTACTTTACCCTATCCTATCCTCCTCTATTTCACCAAATCCTACCCTCTCCTGCCCTATCTTATAGACGGTAGACACACCCTACGGTAGGATAGGAGGTGCTATATGCTATGATATGGACTATCCTTCCTACATTTCCCAGACGGCTAAAGATGATGTAGATATCTTCCTGCAACCCAGTGCAACCTGGGGACCAATTACATGGGCCCATTATTATTTAGATTCTGTCAGGTAACTATATAATTGTGATTTTAGCATTTAAAGACGTCATATTGAGTCAATATAGAATGATAGGATTTTAATATATTTTGTTATATTGTATTATATTATGTTATTTCATGTTATGCTATACTATACTCTAGTACACTACTATATTCCATCATATTGCGCCATTTAATGTGATACCATAGAACCCAACACTGCAATGTATCATAATAAAATCCACCTACCTACCTATATATATATATATAAGTGCCTCAAATTCAAATGGCCTACCTTTTAATTTCTGAACCAATCATGCCACAGGGCGGCAGAGCAAGGATTTTCTACAATTAGATGTAGTCGTGATGGGGTGAGTGGCATTTTTGATTCAAACTTACAAAATTATGCTACAAGACAATTGGCGGATAATGGCACTATGGTGGGCCACTTGCCAATCAGAAAGCGTGTTAAAACACCGTATTCTACCTGGGGTAACGTTATGGCGTATGTAACCTTGGCTTTATCTCTTGTTTGGATTGGAATCATTGCACTGCCTGATGATTATCTAATGAAATTTAGGCCATTTCAATGGTGGTTAGCAGGTCCTGAATTGGCTATTTAATTGTATGATATAATAAGAGAGTAGGGTAAGGGAGGGAAGGTAGGAGCGGAGGATAGGATATTGCCATGCATACAATGCTGCTATATACTATTCTTATCATATCATTTGAGGCATGTAGTTGTTTTTATCTCTATACATACAATCATATAATCATATATAGTATGTTATAGTATAGATGAATAAATCAATCTGAACCAATGGCTTGCATGTAATATATTTATATAATTTTGATAGCGAATAGCAGCGAATGCCTTTAAAGCAATAAAATATAATTCTTGCTATTGAGTCGTCTATCAGGCACCCGTAAAATTACTGACCAATCGTTCAAAAGTCATAAATTATAAGTACCCAACTTCATTGGATAGGATACAATAGTACTGCTTAAATACTATCCCGTGTAAACCATTGGTTGATACTATTAGATCTCTCTTTCTATTTGCTGATTTAATTAATTTGGCTTATATTGTATATATAGCTGTTATTAAAACGGTAAAAATATAAGGTACGTATAATGTAACCTGTCTTTATTTTAAGCCGTTGCTCTGACAATGGCGCATGTCAGGTGACGGAATATAATGTAAACCAAACTAGAAGCCTCGTCTCAAGCGCACAGTGGCTATTTATAGCATTCTAAACACATGCGATGTGGTGAGACTGAATTTGGATTAAACCATCTATATAATATAATGTGTATTAGAAATATATCTAACACTAACGTTATTATGTTCTATTGGTATTTTATTGTATGTTTTAGTTTTAGCAGGATAGCTTGATTGGATGGAAGGATCTGAAATTAGTTGTTGATTCAATTCTAACAATACTTGAATCAAAATCATATTTGATCAATTATGACCTTGACCAAAAATACAACTTCATTATTATCATTCAAGTCACAAGAGATTGATTCCAAACCTAACAACCCTTGTAATCAATTAGTACTAGAATCAGTCACTATGAATCTATGAACTAATGGTAATTAATTGGCAATCATCAGTGGAGTGCTGCTAAAAATCTTTATTGATGTGGAAATGGTTCATAAGAAATATCTGAGTAAGATAGAGACACTTATTTCCTTATAAACTATTCGAACTAATTGTTAGACTAATTAGACGTTCACTTGCACAAACCATTAGATCCATGATAACTTTACCATTAATGAAAAATAAATGCCGGTATTTTTGTTATCCGTCATCTAGTTATTTGTATCTTAACACATTGTGCAATAAAATGGTTAGGGTTATTATGTTATTGATTATAATTATCTTATACTTAATATTAAGTCATAACGTGTACTGCTATGCTTAAAAAACCCTAATAATTTCGCTTACTAAAACTTCATATTTATTTATACATTAAAGTATCTTTATAACTACATTGTACAGCACAGTGGCTATGTTATTATTAATTATTACAACCCTGTAGTTACTGTTACTATTGAATCATAATTTGTATTTGTCACAAATGGATAATCCAATTAAGCAATTGTAACTGATTCTGATTGGGTCCATTACCTCAAAACATATCAAGTAGATCAATTAGTCGTCGATGTTAATTATCAATGACAATATAAACATTCTAGCACAGATAAAAAAGGGATAAAAGAGTAGTCTAGAGCAAATGATCAAGGGGTTTTTTATTTGCTGTAGTGTTGATCTTTAAATTGGTCTCAGATAAAGAGGTCCAGAACACCCTGGTTATAGAGATATAGAGGACACTAGCAATATGAACTACAGAATGAACTAGACCTTTGGGCAACAAGATCTGGGGATAATGGGTAATATCTATTACAAATATATATATTATTATATATACTCTGCAAGATCAACGTAAGCACAATTCAAGAGACTTCCAATGTATCAACATTTACCAACATACACTAAAGTCTACTTAGAACTACATTGTACAATCAATGATTAAGGTTATTAATAGATAATCTAGATACTTTATTAGAAGGCCAATTAGTTCAGTCTGGTGTTGCCTCGTTTGATATTAACAATACTTTAACCACATATTAGAGCTACAATTACATTACAGCTACTACATATACAACTCATTGCCAGGTAATATCCTAAAGGTTTCTTTATCTCTCTATGAGGAACCTGGGATTCAGAAGCATCTAGCTAGAGCTTTAGCCTGCCAGCTGCCTGACGACAATAGGTTGATAAAACTCCGTATAAATGATACCAGTTTTATTTACAATAATTGACTGTACGTATCCTATACTTAAATTAAGTCATAACTTGCACTAGAATTTTTTTCTCATTAGACAACGTGTAGAGAATATGGTTTAGCGCATTTCTATCGCGTGAAAGCGATTGCTAACTAATGCAAGATCGTTAACCCTGAATGAGCACATACTTCAAATAGATTTGTCGATACATAGTTTGCAGGCAGGCTAATGAGCCATTCAACTAAGTACATGGTATAACATTATCGAGATAGGATCAGAAATTCCTAGTGGGTCACTGTCATCTTTCAAAAAATTTGTATTAGCCAATAAGAATATTTTTGAATCGCTCCGTTTAGGATTATTGAACACAGCTCTACGGGTGTTAACCAAAAAATAACTCCCGCGGTAAAGCGAAGTAATAAAGAAAACAAAAATCAATAATGAAGGACCCCCGTTCACACATATGTGGGAACACAAGTAAAAAATACACTCCGCTCACAGATACGCGGTATCAATAGTAAAAAATGAAGTTCTCGTAAACGAACACAAAGATACTTGGCATTTAATTATATATATGTAATAACCACCGTTATTGTAATGCCTAATCTACCACTGGCTCTCGTCTATGATAATCTGTGTCCAGATCTCTCGCTCGTTCAGAACTAAGAGAGCTGCTTACTAACATTTAATAGCGACGATAGTTATTACTTGCATCGTAATATATCATCCTTACTGATCGATCTCATTGGGCAATTTCCACATTCACACCCAAGCGCATCAAAGCATATGTCCCTTCTTAAATTAGAACACATAATTACTACAGCCAGTTACCTAGAAAGTTGGTACATGGGCCTTCTATATAACCTCTATCACAACAACTGAGCCTTCAAGACAGATTCGATCAAGTGACTATTATTAACACTGGTTCAGCAATATTAACTACTACCAGTTATACAATTGGAAATTCCGACAGCTCTGGACAAGTCACTAGAATTGCCATGGTTTCTGATACTAACTGTTGGAATGCATATCATGCGTTACATTATTTTTTATGTATTCATTTGTATTAGAATTAGAATATATAATTTATTCTATTTATTTAATATATATTATTAATCCATATTAAGTATTATTTAGCTAACATATAACCACAATGGATAAATTATCTATCAAACTTACGTAGTAATGATTTAGATTGAGATTAATTCCTGTATACAATATTATATTAGGTACACAATTTATTCTGAATTCAGTCTCACGCATCACATATGTTATGTAAGAGTAATTTTTAAATTATAAATTAGCCACTGTGGTTAAGAGAGGACTTCCAGGTTTGTTTACGCTATAGTCCGCCACCTGACATGCGTCATTGTTAAGGTAACGGCTTCAAATGAACACAGAGTATATTTACCCTGTATATTTCCTGTTTCTACATATATAAGCTGCATCTACCCTTACATACGTGGAGTACAAATGAGTTAAGGCATTTTTATTATTGTTATTAATATTATTATTGACTTATTCGATAGTAATCGTTAATAGTATAGAATGGTTCTAAATATATAAAGAAATATCGAAACTAATTAAATATAAATATTTTCTATTATAATGTTTATTCTAGATATTAAAATATTGTTGTTAGTTAAAATTTTATTAATAATTAATAATTATGTATGTATACCTATCAGGCTGGTTCATCAAATTGGCGATAAGTGTATGTAGTTAAAACGGTAAAATAGAAGGTAAACATACCTTTTCTTTATTTTAATTTGTTACTCTGACAATGGCGCATGTCGGGTGGCTGACTATAGTGTAAAAAAAAAAAACTGGAAGCCCCGTCTCAACCATACTCGGATTAATTTAAATTATTCTAAACACCTGTTATCCAATGAGCCAAATTCTGATCAAACTGTATACTTAATATTATATGATTCAGGAATTAATCTCAATCTGAATCATTATTACGTAGGTTTGAGAGAATTTTTACTATTTGATTAATAGAATATAGCAAATAATAAAATATTTTTTATACTCTATTAAAAAGAACTAAGGAATCACTGTAACATATTATACTTGTTTTGACAATAATTACCCATATCTAATACAAGGAGTATAACAATAGCTAACTAATAATAAATCCTTAATCGGAAGCTAACTTAATTCGCTCTAATGAACTCATAATAGTCATGTGCCTATTTTGAACTGGATTCCTGCTTTTGGATCCATAGATGAATAGATGGGAGTGATTAAGCGCAATATCGTAATATAAATCGTACTACAATTATATAATACTGGAATTTATTACTGTTTACCATAGTAATAAACTGAAACAATTTTAAATAAATAAATAGTAATTTTTAGATATTTAAATTTTTATTAGGTGAATATGAGAGAAAAGTGATAGTTAAACGGTCGATTAAATGCGCAAATTTAGTAATAGATCTTATTATAGGCTTTCCACGATGATTGTATATCTAGTGCTTAATGATCAATATATTATATATATATATATATATATATATAACAGCTTTATGATATAGATACATTTATATCATTTTAACTAGTTAAGCAGCTTAATTATGCATTTGAAACAAATATACACGGAAAAAATCATAGTATTTTAGACACTTCAGGTATGAACTAAACTGGAATATTAATAACAGATTATATAATATCTCACGTTAACTATTGTAACCACTATAAACAACTCAGTAATAGTATGCGATTCAAGCAAGGCTAGACTAAATGATTTCAATCATCTAAAAGAATCAATACAGAAACATGGAACAAATTGAACTTAAAAAAATATACTCTCTTATCTTACACTCGCAAAGTGTGTAATATAATAGAGCCAGACAAACTCACAGTACAACTCAGACAGTACAATATTTAAAATTCTAGGCTATAAGAGTGCGATTGATATATGAAACATATTCTTTATGTTATTAATATAGACAACTAAGGATAGAACCACCACCGCACATACTTCCTCTTACCTCGCACCCGTCTCAATATTCTATTGAAAGCATATCAGAGCTATGAGCTGCTTCTGTTGCTAGCCAAGCAAGAGACATACCCAATTGGAGCCTCCGAAGTCAGTGTTCAAGTCACTTGAACTATCACAGATTACCATAAGCCTATTTATTACTTTTTTAAAAAGAGATATGGAGGAAGCCACAAACTCGCAGGATTTTTTAGTTTCGAGGCTGCCATCTGATTCTACCCCTAAACGACACTCTGTATTGACATGTAAATCTACAAGTGTTGATTTTATTGTTGTTGACAAATACAGAAAACGGTGGCTGCCATTCATTGCCATTGTTATGGCAGTCATATTACTCATATCATATTTACTAACATTTCTTCTCCCTCGTATACCAGCTAATGTTGGTGAATCATATGCGGGCGATGACAAAAAAACAGAAAGGTTTATCATTGCAATGGTGTGGACTGCCTTCGGTGTTTTTACCATTTGCCTACAATTACTATTTCTTTTTTCTTATTTATCAAAAGGAAAATGTTTACCAATGGGAAAGTCTACAGGGCGTGCCCCTATGTGGGCAGTTCAAATATCGTTTGCAGGCCTTGTGTTCAAATGTTGGGCAGAGATTTTCACCTGGTTAAAATGGGACATGATTATATCAACCGCAACCCAACAAAACACATATTTCCTCTTTTTTGGAAAGGACCTACCTTACTATTTAACGAGACCGTTCCTTATTATTCCAATTACTTCTATTCTGATACAAATATTCATCATTTATTATGGTAGACCTGGATGTTTTCCGATCAGATGGGTTTCTGTTTTGACTGAACCAGACGGACCTACACCAATTGCTATAGCTAGAGCATATACTATAATAGGTATTACAGTAGCACTCATTCCTGCCATAACCCACCTATTATATACAATATGTGTTCCAAATGGTGTTGCATGGATACTTTGGGCTCCAAGACAATGGCATACACTATGGTCAGTTTGTTTTCCTGTTACTATTAGTTTTATTTATATTTATATTGTTCTATGCCATATAATAATCAGACAACAACTGGCCATACATGATTTAGATCAATCTCAAATACTTAGTACAATATGTTTAGTTTTAGTCAATAGTATATTCGTATACTATCTCAAACAATTATCAGTTACATTTGAGTTAGCAGTGGCCCTAGATTTTTTAGGACATTTCATGTATGCTGTTCTTATTTCACTATATTGGTACCATGGTATCTCTAATAATATCAGTGCGTCATCTACAATGACCTTGATTTCCGATCTTAATATAAATAAAGTGTAATGGTCGTACGAATGATTGCAACATAAAAATACTGTTTAAAATATTTAAGTAATTAATTATTATTGTAGGACATAGATATCTTTAATTCTTATTAGCTGACAGTCATTTTATAATTAGTTAAGGTTTTGCCCACTTCCAGTCAACCATGATCAATATCCAATTGAAAGCCGCAACAAACAAGAAAGAGAAACACATTGGCCAACAAAAAAAAAGCATTAAAGTGATAAATATTTAGCATAATTTTTTTAAATTTAAATTAAGCCAGTTGACTTTGATTTGTTTATTATGTTATCAAACTATTATGTGATGGACAAACACCTCAAATCCCTCTAAGAGAGAATTTTTGCCTCTTACGACCCTACTTTTTTTTGATTGTTTTGAAAGTATAATATGTAATATAATAGAATATAATAGAATATTATAAGACTGTATAATATATTATAAGAATTTTAAAAGGGTTGTTCGAGGATAGGGATAGGGGGATAACTTAATAATAATATATATTGCCCGCATTATATTGGCTAAATTCAAAAAGATAATATAACAGTACACAGTACAATGTATTATAATATATTTTAAAATAAAGTAATGTATTATAATATATTAATATAATACTCTTATAACAATATAATATAATATAATATCATAATATATCATTGCAATGATTATTAGTAAAGTTTTGTGAAAATTTGCAAGTTTGGGGTTCTTGCTACTATTGGATGATAAGTACTGCAGTTGTAGTACCATATAATTTGTTTATTTTTATGTTTGGAAAGTGGTCGGAATCGTGCGTGCCGTTGGCAAGTTTATTTTAAAGTAAATATGCAATTATGTTACTATGATGCAAGTATACTATATACTATATATAGTATAATATAGTTTATCTGACTGATGCCAGTATACTATATATGTATATGTATAGACAATTTAAACTACATCACACCTTTACATAGAACATTCACATACATGGATGTTAGTAAATGAAAAGAAACATAGGTAGAGGAGAACCAAGAAGCTCGAAAAAAAACGTTAGAGAGACAATTATAGAGAAAGTATAGTAAGGTTGGAGTGGGAATAGATATGATAGATTGAATGGATCGATAGAGAGATTGTTAAATAGATAGATAGATGGTTAGATAGACAGTTGGATAGGTACACAATATGGTACAAAATAACTATAACACAATCTAGTATATTCTATTG